>WNLI01020240.1:0-11758 GCA_025802215.1 Wirenia argentea
TAATATTACAACCTCGATGGAACGTGTTTTGGCAGGTCCTGGACCTTAAACACACGTTAAGCCCAATCATTCATTCAATGTTCAAATTATGATCTCATTCGAGGTGGCTTATATTTGAATCTTGTGATCGAAGCATAAGGCTAATACAGTAGTATACCGACTGAGGGTGGACAGCGATTGACCAATCATCGAGCTCTATTTGGTAAAATACTGAGTGGAGCAAGAACTTGACCAATCAAATCGCTCCATTTTCTTCATGGCGGGTGGAGCAGTTTATACCGGAAGTAGAAAAGAACAATCGATGACCTATTTATGGCAACCCATTGTTATCACGGTGACCTACTTTTCCGGGGAGACAACTCTCGCCACCCATTGTTATCACCGTGACCTACTTTTCTGGCCCGCACCGGATGTCAGTTGCTGATTTCTTTATTCTGATTACGATATAGGTTACTTATACATTATTATGGTAGCTATGTGTATATCACACTATAGTATGTATATCATTACAGTATAGTAGGCGTACTGTATACATATATAATATGGTTACTGTTGCCTATAATACATATTATATTCATACAGTATGGACTACTATGACCTACTATATTTTACCATTGTTCTTGTGACCTGAATTTTCGGCCACTCCGGAAATCAATAGCCAGTGATTGGGGAAGGGGGTACGCTGGGAGGGGTACCCTGGGATGGAGGGGGTACCCCGCCCCGGTAGGGAATACACCGGGACCTAGGTCCCAAAATGGGACCTATTCCTCCACCTAGGTCCCAAAAAATGGGACTGATTTAACAGCCTAGGTCCCAAAAAATGGGACCTATTTCACAACCTAGGTCCCAAAATGGGACCTATTTCACCTATGTGCGCCTATGTGCACCTATGTGCAAGTTATGTGCAACTATGTGCAAGTTATGTGCTATGTTCTCTTGGTAAGATAATGTGCAGAATGTGGAATTGCCTTTGCACATAACTGGTACATAGTTTCACATAGGTGCACATACGAGTATGCGCACATAGGTGAAATAGGTCCCATTTTTGGAACCAAGGTTGTGAAATAGGTCCCATTTTTGAGACCTAGGCTGTGAAATAGGTCCCATTTTTGGAACCTAGATGTAGAAATAGGTCCCATTTTTGGGACCTAGATGGAGAAATAGGTCCCATTTTTGGGACCTAGGCTGTGAAATAGGTCCCATTTTTGGGACCTAGCTTGTGAAATAGGTCCCATTTTTGGGACCTAGGTTGTGAAATAGGTCCCATTTTTGGAACCTAGACTGTGAAATAGGTGGTTGTGAAATAGGTCCCATTTTTGGGACCTAGGTTGTGAAATGTCCTGTTTTTGGGACGTAGATTGTGAAATAGGTCCCATTTTTGGGACCTAGGCTGTGAAATAGGACCATTTTTGGGACCTAGATTGTGAAATAGTTCCCATTTTTGGGACCTAGACTGTCAAATAGGTCCCTTTTTTGGGACCTAGGTTCTGAAATACATGTAGGTCCCATTTTTGGGACCTAGGTTTTGAAATAGGTCCCATTTTTTGGGACCTAGGTCCCGCGTACCCCCTCCCCTAGCGTGTTATCCCATCGCGGGTTCCCCCTCTTCTACACATTACCTCCTCTACTGGAGTACCTCCTCCCGGGGCCCCCTCACGAGGAACCCCTCCCCTATCGGGATAGAGACGCCCTCCCGGGGTACCAGCTCCCTACTAAAATACGTACAGTATTATGTATAAAGGGTACATGTATTGTTTTATACTAGTGTATGTTAGTATTATATACCCTTGATACACTGTTATTGTTTCAATAATGTCTAATACACAAGCGAAACAAACACAAATATAATACTGCATAAAACAACATTTTATTGTAGGCCTATACTATAGCATACTGTAATGATAATAATAACTTTCAAAGTGTTACTGTAATGATACACATACCATAAGATACTATACACATTACATATAGCCTACACACCAATGTAGCCTACTATTACCCTAGATCGTAATCAGTAAATGGAAATTAGTTTCCGGAGTGTGTGCCATTGTTTAAGGTTAACCATAAGAAGTAGGTCAGAGTTGAAAACAATGCCATTGCTATTGCGCATGGAAAAATAGGTCATGTGGGACCCTATAATCCCCATTAGTCCTATACTAAAAATGGCCCATTAGCCCTATACTAAAAATGCCGTATCCTTCTGTCCATGACTACTGTGCAGGTTTGCAGTGAAAGTGAACATTTTGTTCTCAACATGCCATCATTATCCTGCCGACGATGCAGCCAGACTCCACAGTCCACATCTACGCCGAGGGATGCCGTGGCCATCGATCCCAGGTTCAACTGTGACTGAGACAGCTACACTCTACACCCGCGTCATGTCATGTGGTATCCTTGCTCTGACCGGAAGTCACATGAATAAATAACCGTGTAATGTCAGTCACTGTATAAAATAGACGGACGTCGGTTGAAAGCTACACTATGCTTCATATGAGCACTACATTGTATGTAAAGTTTAGTAGGTTTTGTTTCCAAGTTAACATTCCATTGTTCTTTAGCATGTAGTATTCTAAACACAAGCTATTACTAGAAGTAAACATTTTTACTGTACGAAAAAAAAACCCCAAAAATAGTTACCTAGTTGACCATGACCATTTCGGTGCACATCCGCTATCTTAATCAGAACTACAGTCGTAGTAGCTGGGAAAGCGCATGCGCAGGTTTTTTGCCTCGCTGATTGTGGTTGATCCCAACCTTTTGAGGAGAGATAGTCCCACATGTGACCGAGTTCATATTATATAGCCAGGTTCGTCGCTGTTATCGTTACTGGCTCACATGGGTGACTCTCCTCAAAAGATCGGGGCACCCACAATCAGCGTGGCCAAAGATCTGCCCGTACACATTCCCCAGCTACTACGATAGTAGTTCCGATGAAGGCGAGAGATGTGCACTGAAACGGTCAACTAGGTAAAAAAAATATTTGTGTAAAAGTAAAATTAGTTACTTCTAGTGATTGACGGTGTTTAGAACTACATGCTGATGTTTAACTTCCAACCCGATGTAACTATTTGCTAATTCCATTGTTCCATTTCAGTGGTCCCGACAACGTGGTCATTGGGAAGCAGTTCTCATCAACAAAGGTAACCCTACCCAACGGACAACACGTGAAACTTCCTCCCGGGAGATACAAATACAAAACGGCGAGTGTAAATGGACGGAGGGGAATTCTACTTCATAATGTCGATAAGTTGGCGACGATCAACAAAAAACTGTTCATTCCAACTACCGTGGAGGTTGATACGAAAAACCATAAAATAATGGCCGGAGGTGGTAAGTTTTCTTCTGAGAAATTAACGGATTTAACAGGAACGAAGCTGACAGTCCCTAACCCGTTGCCCGATAAAACAGAATCAACGATGAAGTCACCACCTTTGAATACGTCCACTAAAATGTCCGCTAGCAATGATGATACTCGACAGTCTACTGAATTACTGAGCGATGATAATGATGTAATTTACGTAAGTGGGGATGAGAACTATGATACAGAAAGTTTAACTGTTGATGTAAGTGACGTGGATGTTGTAGACGAAAGTGGGGATTATGTACAAAAGAACATTCTCTCACCAAAGGCTGGGATGGAAGAAGTTGTTGAACGAATCTCTGTACCAAAAAGTCTCCTGGAACATGACAGTGAGAATATATCAAGTATCCAACAGCCGAAACCATTAGCTTGTTTTTTAAACAAGAATATGTCTTCTGAGCAACCGCAAAGATCAAATGTTACTACAAATGTTAGTTCAACTGACACAGTTGTCACCAAGCAAACTGACCTCGAACATGACAGTGAGAATATAGCAAGTATCCAACAACCGAAACCATTAGCTTGTTTTTTAAACAAGAATATTTCTTCTGAACAAGCGCAAAGATCAAATGTTACTACAAATGTTAGTTTAACAGACACAGTTGTCACCAAGCAAACTGACAAGATGGTAATGAATCCAGGATTATCTTCTATAACAAACACATCGTCCGTGTTAACTAACCTTGCTTCACAAATGTCGGATCAAATGAGCAGCAATGTTCCCTCAAACAACTGTGTGTTTACTACACTGGGTAACATTTCCCCAGTATTTAGTACGTCATCAGATTCTGCCTCACCTGACACGACAATGACAGCGTCACCTAAAGTGTTTTCTGACTTTCCAAATATGAGTAAAACGGAACTACTTACGCAATACGATTTTTCGCAATTTAATGTTTCACCTCCTATAGATATATCTACATCACATAATAGTGATTCAATACCAGAAACTAAATCCACTTCCCGATCGGTAACTCCAGTTACAAGTGATTGTATGAGAATACCTATTACACAGTTTAAAACTGTACCGAAAAGCGGTGCGGCATCTAGTGTAAAACAATCACCTTTGAATACTACAATGCCAGTTCCAAACTATTCCCAGTCAACAGTTGATTCGTATATTTTTTCCACCGCGAGCGTTACCAGACCAAACAATTCAACAGGTACACCAAACAATTCAACAGGTACAATAATAACATCACCGACAAGTGGAGGAATTGAAAAAGTCTTCATCCCTCCCAATATGAGGAGCAAATTTGACTCTTCTCTATCTGTGACATCCCACGCACCCATCACAGTGACAAAATTGCCCACGGTATTTTCAAAAATAGTAACCACAGCAACTATAACGTCATCTAATAATACCAAGCCATCATATAGTAAGCCAATAATTTCATCCGTACCACACAAACAAACCATTCATCCAATATTGGTTAAGCCAACTACGCTGTATTCCCCTCCTCCAAACACATATAGTATTCTATATTCAAACCCCGTACAAAAAGATACACAACAGCATAGTTATAAGTATCCCAGTTCCACAATTCCACAATTGCCACTTTGTGGTGCGTCAACAGTTATTGTTCCTGTACCTTCAGTCCCAAGTACAAAGTACTACCAAGTTAAATATACTCCAATAAACGTATTAAACGTTACAAATTCCACCCCAAACTCGTATTCCATAATTGGTCCAGGATTACAGTACCCTATCTACAGAGCCCCACAGACCGTTTCAGTAGCTAGTACTCAAGTTGTGAATACCAAGCAGAATATATCACCAGTGTATACTTCGCCGTCATGGGACACGCCCATTACACAGGCAGGTAAACCATCTACGAATGTTACAACAAAGGAGATACCACCCTCGAGCAACAGCCCCAGGATTTTACAAAGGCAGGTTCCTCCACAATCTCATATCTCGTCTACCACACCAATCATTACAGTCGATGCTACTGATTCAAGCGGCCCTAAACAGTACTTCATGGTGAATGTCCCCGATCATACCACAGAACCGGGCAAAGTATCAACATTTAAACGGATTCTTGTTCCTATGTCGTCTTTTAATGTTCTGCCTAAAGATGCTGGAAACACAAAAACAACTACAGTTCACCAAGTTCGTCAACAACGGCAAAACCGGCGAACTGTTCTACGGAACCCGAGACCTTTCTTGGGTCGACCTTCATTGGGTCCCCCTCCAGCGAACACCCCTAAAACGCCCACGTGTCATGCAAGCTTGCCTGAAAAATATCCACCTTTACATGCAGTACCAGTTACGCTTGTGACGAATGTCTCGAAACAACCTTATATAATATCGACAAACTGTGCCTCTAAACCCGTATCGGCAGTATCCTCACAAGGTATTCCCATGACAGCAC
The DNA here is from genome assembly GCA_025802215.1 of Wirenia argentea. Lineage (NCBI taxonomy): Eukaryota > Metazoa > Mollusca > Solenogastres > Pholidoskepia > Gymnomeniidae > Wirenia > Wirenia argentea. The sequence continues at coordinate 5,737 of WNLI01020240.1, forward strand.
CCAAACTCGTATCTCAATCAAAAACTATTCCAAATTGTCCTTATATAGATAACTTACCTATAGTTAACTCTAGTTCAATCAAAGCATGGTTGAACTCGCGTTTGAACCGATCTGCTCAACAGTCAACTCCCACTGTATCCCAATCTGCTCAACAGTCAACACCCACTCCCACTGTACCCCAATCTGCTCAACAGGCAACTCCCACTGTGTCCCAATCTGCCCAACAATCAACTCCTACTCTCTCCGGAAATAAGGCAGCTGTCTACAAATACACTCCACTTTTTCTGACTTCTTCGACAACTGTGACATCCTCTACGAAACCAACTACCTCAACAAAGTTCTCCACCCGAAATAAATATATCTCGCTGGTCAATATTCCACAAACGGCACCAAGGGGACAGTCTCACCTTGAAAAATATCTAGCAACAATTCGTGTTCCTGTAAAAACAACACCAAACAAACCGAGCTCGTTACCAGTGTCTCTGGGAGAGAATCCCGATTCGTCAAAAGAAAACATTCCTAATAATAAGTCTAACGATCCGTGCCCAAACGTGACACATAATCGCATTCTCTCTGAAGACAAACCGTCAACGCTATCTCTTCATAAAGACGAACCTCCTATGCTTCTCAGAGAAGAACCTTCGACAGAAGACTTAGGAGAAAACCAAGATGCGTGTATGCCATTATTGGAGCCTGTAATCGAATCACCGAACACAGAAAATAATCTACAAAAACTTACGGGTAAAACTGATCCGATCCTGGTAGAATCACCTACTGAAAGTGACTTGGATCCTTACTCTGCCCTTCGCTCACTTCTTTATAAGAACAAAAGTAAACCAACAATCCCGCTGGACCCTAGGCAGTTTCCTTCTGTAAAAGATGCTGCTTCGATCAATAATGATTCTGACACATCTGACTTGGGAATTAAAATCGAGTCAGTATACTCATTGAAAAAACCCGAGTCTACGAATAATACAGAGCCCACTGCTCCCAAACGTCCACGATGGGTTGGAAACAGATCGAAGATAATTGATGACAGAAAATTAATGAAACATCCAAATGCTTTACCTACTCCGCAGCAGTGTTGTAATAAGAAAACAAACGCATTTGTTGTATTGGAAAGATCGAAATTATTTTCTGAACCTGTGAATGTTAGAAAGATACGAAAGTTGAAGAAACGACGGGCATGTGATCTGATATGTAGAACTGCAGCATTGCGTTTACTATGTCATAATGGTTTGCTGAAGCCACATCAATTTGATGAACGTGATCCGAAGCCAGATACTGGACAAGTCGAATCTTGTAGTGTGGACGCGAATACCTCACCCATTATACCGAAGAAAAAAGGTGTCCAGAAGGACATCGAAGGTGGAGCCAATAAAACTGTGACAAAAAGAAAATATACGAAAAATCCTCAGGCCCGAGAAAAGAAAGTAAAATTGTCCAAGAAAAATGTATCCGAAAACAAACGTCCTGACCGGCAGTTGTATGACAAATTTGTACATCTACCGCAGGAAGATAAACAGTTTTTCACTCTGACGTCAGGAGATAAAAACTTGCTAATTCCAGTCAAACAGAATATATTCTACCCTAGATCGTATATCTACGGAGATGGTGATATCTGCTTTGATATGATCCCAAAGAACCGACTCTATGCTTTGTTAGATTACCACAGTAAAGCTATCGAAACAGAAGAACGTCAGAAGATATATAAGCTGTCGTCAAGTGCCGTTCGTAGAATGTTTGCATCAGACACTCTGCATAACGACACAACAACAGTCATCCGATGTCACGAAATTGAAGCAAGGTTTGAGAATCAAGCTGGTGAGATGATAGACTTGACTCAAACGTGTATATCTTCTGCTGGTATTACAGAACAGACGACGGATCATACGACCAAGGCTGACGGTGTATTACAGCAATCATCCGCCCTCTCAACTGCATCCTACATCGACGCTTTTATATCTGAGAATACAACCAAAGTCGCTGTTCCTGTTTCGGATCCGATTTCGGCTATGGAGACCATTAATACAACGATTGTGGAATCATACGCTAACGACGGTGTCGATTTAACACTGCAAACCAATACTAATCTACTAGATCAGTTATCGACAGACATGGTTCAACGAACAGTAACGTATGAAGCGTCTGAAACCATTCGAGATATGAAGGCCCTTGAAATGGAACTGACAATGAATGCTACGAATGAGGCTTCATTAGAGTCCGAAAACGGCTTTGACATAGATGAATCTCTGGCACCGGTATCTAGCAACAACCAAGGAAATCTCAAAGACATTCTTGTACCAAACGACCGGGAAAATATCAGCCAAGTTAACGATATGTTTAATTCTCCAGAATCTCCTACTAACCGTGAAATTCCTAGCAACTCTCAGGTAGATGCCCACACCGAAGAGATGGTTTCTCTGTTGTCCAATACTCCAGAACCCGCAGAGGATGTAGAATCTCTTCAAAGCGTGATCAAACAACAAGAGGCTGAATTGATGAAACTCAAAAAGTGGATTAAGAAGAATTCCGTGAATTTGGATGAAATAGATGACTTTTAACCTAGTCACTACAATTACCATACATAATTTGGTTGGTCTTTTGCTGAATCATTAAGCAACATCACATAATATTGTATTCTATATTGCTGATTCTGTAGAAGTTAAAAAACGTTGTTAAAAAACGTTGTTAAAAAAGAGTTTCTATTATCGGAACTGGTATTATCTCCATATTGTGTACATGTAGCCTACGAAGGGTCATAGAAAATAATTTTTTCGACTTTTGTCCGTCTGGTGTCAAATATCATCGAGGTGTTCTTTGATGAAAATTGATATGACATCGTATGACTATGGAGATATATCCTGATACCTGATTCCAAATATATTTATATATTATTTTTTTGAAAAGATTGTTTTCATCTTTTATACAAAACCACCTATAAGCAGACCCACATCCAGTCAATCAGAAAGGAGTTTAAAATGACTAAATGTATAGACTACATGGTTTAGCCTACACATAGGTCGAATGTGTAGTCTCGTCCTACGTAACTTTGGTATAATTATCAAGATTTAGGTTTTCGGCAATTAGATCACGTCTACTGTATATATCATAACCATAGTCTACGTACGTTGTATTTTTTTGCCATCGTCAATATGATTATATTATGTACGAGGGGACGTTTGTTAATGAGTTTGTATGAAATTGAGGTATTGACTTGAAGTTTTCACATCATACAATATGGCGGTACTTAGGATGATATCTAGTGCTACTTCTAATAACCCACAGTTAATTATTATGTGAATTATAAAAAAATATAGCCTACGTGCCCATTTGAGATAAATTATACTGTTAACATTATAGGATTTGTGTCGACACTCGCCTCAATTCTAGGTTATAGTTACATACATTATTTATACGCTGTTATACTTTTATATAAGTTATCTATCGTCCATTAAATTCTAGCCAGCTATATAGGTTTGTTAAAATAAATAAAAATATTACGTATATTATATTAGTTACGTAATAAGTAAGAAAAAATTGACAAAATAGACCTACACACACTTTCAATTTTTGAACCATTATTTCAAAATATTTTTTTCGTGGTTTATAAATAACGCCATATTACACGTATGTACAATTTCAAGTCAATATATCAATTCTTTATTGTTAGTCTACAAATATATTGAACATACGTTCCTTGTAAAAAAAAATGGATGGTAGTTTGAATATATAATTGTGTAATTCGAGTAGATAATCATTGATTTATTCATTAATCGTATGTTTAAATATTATCTTTGTATCTTGACTATTGACTTCCTTAGGATATTACGTTATAGTATAGTATTTAGTTGAATATATATAGGCCTGTAATTTTGTTTTACATATCTGTTAATATGATGTACAGAATGTACATAGGCCTTCTATAGTACCCGTTTGTTATTGTTCATGAAAATAAATCTATAATTATCTAAACGAAATGTTATGTCTATTAGCCTAACTTGTTTAAAATACGAGTCTTAAAAATTAATATTATTGTTACCGCTGAAAACAATCCGATTCCAAATTTAAGTTCCCCAGATTTTAACTCCAAATATTTTGTTTATTGAAAATAAATTTTTGGTTGAAATTTTTTTCGGTCAGAATTTTTGTTAGGCCTATCCAATATTCAATTTTGGTCGTATGTTGGACAAAATGTAGGTTAACATGCAAATTACTTACCTTTATCCAATCTTACTGGAATTGTGTCCAATCAAATTGCTCAATTGCTACCAAATAAATTGCAGCATTTTTCGATTTAGGCTACCGGGCTGATACGACTTTCTTGAAAAACGAGGATAACATTCACTTCTGAAACTCATATCGAACTTTTTACGTCATGTTGTGAAATCTTTATAATATTTCAAGGGAGCGGGTATTATACTCAGCAGTATAGCTGGCTACCCAATCCCTTTTTCATATATGAAAATAAAATATGTTTAAAACAAATATACTTTTCCCTGGCATGGTAAAGTAGGCATATGCTTTACGTGTAAATGGAAAATGGTTATAATGACAGTCTCCATAACTTGTTGTTCCGTGATGATAATTCCCTGGCTGGCACGTCAGTCTAGCGAGTTCATATAATATTTAGGGGAAGAATAGCTCAGTCGGTTGGATGTTAGGACTTTAATTCATTTGGGATCCAGGGTCATCGGTTGAAATCTTGGACTGTGTGATGGATGTTTATCGGATTTTCCAGTGTGGGTAAGAACACAATGTCCATAGCCTCACTTTACCAACAGGAAAAAATTGGTACTGATCGTACAGTCGTCTTCGCAGGCAGATGTATGTATAGGTTGGGAAGAAAGATTCTGCTGCTTGTGCAGACATTACACGCAGACGGCTAATCTATACCAAGACAAAACTCTACCACGGCTGACATCTGATTTAACAAGGTTTGGCACTTTAATTTTGTTAAATATGCGCCATCATGGTCACCACTATAATGGAAAATATACCAATGTAACGTTTCTTTTTAGAATTAGAATAACTCACTGTTGGTGGAGCTACTGAGGATAAAGATGAAGTTGTGGAGAGTGTCGCCGGCGGCCTTGATGTGGGTAAGAAATGTCGGGGTGGCTTTCTCGTTACTTGTGCAGGTGTGAAGCAACCTGGAGATTTGATAAATATTAAGATAATACCGGGATGGTGACTGAATAAATGATATAAGAGATAGATGAAGTTCTGGAGAGTGTCGACTGCTGCCTTGATGTGGGTAAGGAATGTATGGGTGGCTGTGTCATTACTTGTGCAGGTGTGAAGCAACCTGGAGATTTCCACAACTTATGATGTAATATCATGCTATGTGCTGAGATGAGTGAATTATGATATGAGAAAGATGAAGTTTTGGCAGAGAGTCCACAACTCCACGGCGGCCTTGATTGGGTAATAGGACGGCAGAAATAGAGCCATATGTTGAAAATCCAAAGCAGTGTTTCAGCAATCTGCCTTTAACTTCATGAGAAAAGCAAACTCTGTCACTGCTTACATTAGCGACTATAGCGAAGTGAATATTTAAGCTCCAGTAATATTGTTTAGGTCAAACCTTTGTAACTTTTGCACTTTCAAGCATTTTAGATCCAACATGTGCCACGTGATAAATGTACAAGAATGGCTATTTTGTTGTACATGTCACTGTGATCTTAACCTTGACCAACAGACACCTTATATACCGAAATAAGTGTCTGGCACATGAGTAGGTCAGTCCAACCCTCACTAGTGATATAAAATTCCATAATAACCATTATACAGTATAACCTAATAATACTTACACTAGATCATACAGGCAGGCCTTATATTTTTATATTGCCCATTTGACTCGACGGGTTTCAGATTTCAACGTAAGGGAGGTAATTTCATTTTAAAAAATTTACAGATATTATTTTGTAAAAGGACAGGCAATGGTATTAGCTAATGCGATATGATATGTGGCATTTGTCCGTCACATCACATTCTATGAACTGATTTTTAGGCTCTTCTA
>WNLI01020351.1:0-11757 GCA_025802215.1 Wirenia argentea
CACAATAGGACTTAGCTCTTTTGCTCACTGGAAAGAGCAGAAAAAATTAAGAAGATTGGTTAAAAAAAGTAAATTTGGCCAAAATATGGACATAAACCTTTTGTGCTCTAAGCCCTCGATATGTGGAAGGTATAGTGTGAATAACTACCATAGTAATTCATTTATGACAACAAATAATAGTACTATACCTGTTAGACCTTGTGTCGATTTTTTTGCACCGCGGTGTATGTAAAGATAAAACTCTATTCGAGAAGTGCAGAAACCTGGTCTACAAAAAGAAAATTTATGTGGTGCAGCTTACGCATGTGAAAGGAAACAAGCCCTTAAATCACTGCTCAATCAATCAGCACCTCAAATCAACCCCAGAAAGACCGGTATTTTTTACGCATACACAACAGACGGGACATTACATCAGCATGCAAGATGTTACAATCATGGACAAAGAAGGATGCTGGCATGAAAGAAAGGTCTGTGAAGCCATATGGGAACGGATGGAATATCCAGAACTTGACTATAGAGGGGGGGGCGTCTGTAATATCACGTGACCAAGATTCTTGAATAGTGATGTGTTGGAGCGTCGTTCGGCTGATGAAACGTAGCAACATACGTTAGGGCCTACAGTATTATGGTAACTCCAGTCTCATAGACCTATTTAAAAAAGTCTTATAATGCATGTACAGTGTAGTGTATAGTGAATGTATACTCACTAGCAAGAACGATGCCAATGATGGCGGCGAGCGGGTTGATGTACTGTAGATGGTGAACCATATACATACAGTGTATTCTGTATAGACTACTGTATAGTGTGGTAGGTAATAAATAATGTGTTATGTATAATTGTAGTGGTAGGACTGTAGGTGTATACTCACTAGCGAGAACAATACCAATGATGGCGGCAAGAGGGTTGATGAAGATGGTGAAGATGGCGAGGAAAAGGAACGTGGAAGGTTTGGACTCGAGCGCGGGGGCGAGGGACGCGATCCTCTGTAGGGGTGGTTTATGGCGTACTTCCTGGTCATCTGTGGTCAGGGGTGTGTGGTCAGTATCACGTGCCTCAGTGTCACGTGTCTCAGTGTGGCTGTGGCTCCCATTCATGGCTTGTGTGTGGCTTCCTTCGGTGTGGTTGCCGTCAGTGTGCGGGGTATGATGTCCGTCCAACGGATGCGTTTCTACATTACCATCCTCCATACTCGGAAGTTTCAAATTCAACAATGCTTTATGCGTTTGTTTCGATCGTATTTTTATAATCTAGGAGTCTATGCTAACGCTACAGACACACAGTGTCATTACTGTTATTATATAGCCTACCATTTTACAATAGTTCTGCGTTTTCGTTCGTATTTTTAATCTAGCAGACACTACACACAATATCATCCATGTTACACGATATCATTACTATTATTATATTATATACCATTTTACAAGGTTCTGCGATAACATATAGCCTGTACATAACAATCAGGTATTTACTAATTATACATTTACGCTTGTGTAGTCATTTAACTCCTTGATTGCCAAAACGTATGAGAAGATGCAATTAATTATCTTGGCAGTCAAAGAGTTAAACGCATTAACGTGATGCTGTACACTAATACTCAATTTGTGCCAGTAGAACAAATAAATAGCTAAATTATTTAGCAACACGGTATACAATGTTAGACCATTACATTGTATATAATAGCAGAATAATAACGCCTAATCAATTATTAAACGATGACAATAGTAGGCTATATATTATTCTAACTGCAATATAAACCAATAATGCTACAACAGCTCATTAATTATACAAAATTAATGTTCGATTGACGATTATATTAGGTTTAACATAATATTATGCACCATGTACATGAGTATCTAAGCTATGTAAATTCACATAGGACGCCAGCCACATGACTGTATAGATCAGTTTTATATAGATTTATGCAGCTGAACAGAGAGAGGATATTGAGTAAATGAGTGTTGAACCAATGGCTAATGAAGGTTGTTCCTGCCCAGTATACCCGCGTGTATACCCTACAAATTACCGCGCACTGGAGCAGATCACCAATACAATCTACTGTACAAGTAGAATCAACTCACTAGTAGACTAGACAGAATGCAAATATAAACAGAGGCTGATGGCAGTATAAAACACACAGTCACTCACTCACTCCTAAATAATTATAGCACCATACTTATATACTGGTGAAAAAAGAAATGCACACAGTAAATTAGGAATGATTTTCATTATACTTGTATACAATTGTTTATTATTGTTGTGTAGTGTACATGCATACAAAAATGTGCAAGTAAAACATGTACAAGAGACCACTTATTTATTTAACCTCTCTACAAAAGCCACTGTTACTGTCTTTTATTTTATATCAAACTACCCATATTTATAATGTCAGTATTACTTTGGAAATTATTATTCGTCCAGTTGTTCAACACATTGAAATTTATAATTACAATATACTGGACTTACTATTTAAACAGTAAACGTTTTGATAGCCTCTCGCTACCTTGGTCACTACTATGACTGATCCACTGGTCTCGTCACGTCTGGTTGCACACTATGGTCACGATCAATAAGCAACCAATGCTACTTGAACGTTTATGAATTTGCTAGTAGATACCACCAGCAAAAATAGATTTTTTGACATGTGGGCTCCTTTAAGGAGGAGAACAAAAACACTCCAAAGTATAATTTGTTGGTCTTTAGCCGGGAATCGAATCCGGTACCCTTGTACTACAGTTCAACAGTGTGTATTTGCGCCCTTCCATGGTGAAATGGTAAAATGTACCGTGAAAAAGATGGTAGTCATATTTGAGGTGTTTCTTTTGGTATAGGGCCTAGTCATGATAGTTTATAATGTCTAGAGTTCAACTTTTATTGTTAGTAAATATGAAATATTTGATGTATCAGTTATCAGACTTCTAAAGGCATTGTGGGTAAAGTAGTAAATATGTAAATGTGTGTATAATGGTACTATGGATAGAAGTTACAGTCCATAGAATTTATTAGTAGGAATAGTAGCATAATCAAGAATATAGTAAGGTTTTGAACAAATAGTATTTTATATAATGGTGTTATTATAAGGTATTTTGCTGCTATGATAATGATAAGAACATATTCATAATCCATAAGAAGAGAATATTGTAACTAAGTCATTAGGAACTTGGGCAGATAGAGATTGTACGTACTAGGTGTCTAATTATTATATGTCCACTTTGTAATGTACATACAAAGTTTATAATATACACTGTAAATTATTAGTAATAGTTGAATCACTGATTTTATTTTAAATATATATTTTAAATTTTAATAATTATTTTTTATTAGGCCCCTATATGTTTATCACATTGGCAGAATAATTTAATGGTAACAATTCTATTTACAGTACAGTATTGTAATACTAAAATACGTTATATATCACGTGTACACAAATGAATCTGATAAAATTTAATCTTACAAAGTTACAAGTATTGGTTTACTGAAAATACAACTATATAAATTAGTTAATATATCTATGTATAAATTGCAGGAAAAAAAATCTGCCAAGGTTCTAATATTAAAAAATAGAGTTGAATAGGAATTAAAATTAACATACAAAAATGTCTACGGAAATGTACGATTTCATTAAAAGCAGAAAGAAACAAGAATTAGACACAGAAAAACTCGCCAAAATTGTGTGCATCGGGGACGAGGATGAGGTAAATGAAGCGTTGACATTGATGAAAGATGTGAGAGAGTTGTGTACGTTGATAACACGTGACGGGGACACAGTGTTACACCTAGTCGCTGCGCGGTTTAAAATCAAAACCCTACGTCGCTTGTTAAAATTAGGGGTTGAGGTAAACGCGTGGAATAACGCATACGAAACGCCGTTATCTGTAGCTTTATCTCACAACAACCTACAAAACGCTAAGGCTTTGTTGGATCACGGTGCGGATATGAATTCGGTCGTGAATCGCAAGAAATGTACACGGATTTTACACAGACTTGCGTTATGTGATCGCTCATCAGCTGTGAGTCTGATACTCAAACACGGAGCAGATGTGGATTGTAAGGATTACTTAGGACGGACTCCGCTGTTGCTTTCGCTGGTGAAGAAACATTCCGCAACAGCCAAGATTTTCTTAAATTCAAATGCGGATATAAATATATGTGACAGAACAGGGAGAAATAGTTTACATTACGCGTTGGTTTACGACAATATCGAAACGGCGAGACTTCTTATCAATTCAAAAGTTGATGTGTCTACACCAGACTCAACAGGGATTACACCGTTGCATATCGCAGTCCAAAAAAATGTCATTGATATCGTACAGATGATTTTAAAGATGGTTCCGTCGCAAGTGAACTCACGTGAAAACACTATGGGCTACACAGCACTTCATTACGCGTGTCTACATAACTATACTAAAATCGTGACGTTATTGTTAGAATCCAACGCTGATGTGAATTCGTCAACGAAATTCCGGAAATCTCCGTTGCATATCAGTGCAATATCAAACTCTTTAGATACTGCTGGTGTACTGCTATCAAACAATGCCAACGTTAACATGATAGCAATCGGTAAGAAGACGGCTTTACATGTTGCTGTGGCGTGTAATTACTACTCGATGTGTCTGTGTCTATTACAAAGCAATTGTAACGTAAACGCACGGGATATAAACGGTGACACAGCGCTCCACATAGCGGCAAGAAACGGAAATCCCGACTGTCTGATGTTGATGTTGAGATTTAACGCAGATGTGAACGTTCAAAATGATGATTCGCGAACACCGTTACACATCGCGGTGACTCAGGGTGATGTTGGGAATGTGATGTTATTGCTAGAGGGAGGTGCTAATGTGATGGTACGTGATGTCAATGGACGTTTGCCTCTCGATTGTGATGCAAGTATGTATGGACAGTTAAGCGATACTTGGAAAGTGACAACACACTCCTATAGTCATAGACAACATACACATGACATGGTGTGACTTTTTATGCGGCTTTTAATTTACATGCAATCTACTAGCATTTGATTAATAATTACACCATTGTTTACCATTGGACATGGCCTGATGAGATGTCTCACGGAAATTTATCGTGCCTAACGAGGGCCCTTCGCAGATAGATCTGCCCCACTTTCTCCCAGTTTAAAGTGGCAGGTCTAGTAACGGTACAATTTTCTAACTGGTTTTAAACTGACGTGAATCAATTCACTTCGCTTCGCAAGTATAGCAACAGCTTTAATGTGAGTAACTATAACAAGAATGGATATCTGTAATACGAACACTCTGACGTACTATTCACATTTAATAACCCTCGCATGGTACATGTATAATATACTATTAGTGGATATTATAATAATATTCCTGGACATTATGGAGGGTTTAGTATTTAGAAAATGTTTCATGTAGCGTATGATCTGTTAATGGTGCTAGAGGTTATACCAACAGTGTCGATAAAACTTCATTCATTCCTGATCTCTTGTTATAATCTATGCACATAGTAACACCATCCATGCGTAATCTCATATAATAAAAAATTATAGTATACAGTACTGTACTACTCAAATCACTTCGTAATCCTTTTAGTATAATAATAACATTGTATGAGTACAATGTCAATGTTTTTCTCTTTCGCAATACCAAATTGTGTCAGCCTATATTAGTCAACCGTGCTTGACTAGAATTTGTCCTGCTATACTACTGTATACTATCTATGGAGGCCGGACAGCTATGGTTGTGTTTTATGCTTTATCTAGGCCTAAAATGGTATTCTAATATGACATTATACGCCATTTTGAGACCATGTGAGACCCGTTTGACTCGTGGCCGCCGATACATTTTTTTAAGTGACACCCCACATTATGTTTTTGACTGTAATTTTGGTAACGGCGTACACACTTTCATGTCTGTCCATATTGCCATGTACACGTGTCTCAAATGCGGGTGGAAAGCCCGGGAAAAATCCCTGCGAGTAACGCCTTCGAACCACATCTCTCGATTAAAAGGCGGACTCTCTAACCACTACACCGTGAGCCTACGGGGATATAACAAATGACTACTCACCGCAGCTTGTTTCAAATCGGCCGAATGAGTCTCCCGTAGTATAGGTTGCGGTTCGGTGGGGTTCTGCTGAGGCATAGATGGTGACTTCATCAGAATGACAGTGCCCCCTGATGATGCTCTACTATGGTGATGATCTATGGCGGCCATATCGGTGGTTTCTCGTGTGTCTTCTCTCACCATTACACCTGTCATATTTCCGTTTATGTAATAAACAATTGGATATGTTGGGAATGACACTGCATGGAGAATCTGTCGGTAACATCCAGGTATAGGAATGCGCCATCGGGGAGGGAAGTGCGACTCTTGACCGTGGACGGCTTGATGCGGTAGTAATTTCATGATGTACCAACATTATTGATTTGCGGACTTATACAATTTTCATGCTGTAGGTTGCTCCTCAATAAAAAAAAAATCGCCACAAGCGGGAATAGAACTCGGGTCAGCGCGGCTAGAATCCTAGCCGTTACCACTAGACTATCGAGGCGATGAAATGACTACCCTAATTTGTCAATAAATAGACATCTGCTGCAAAAATCCAAAGGGAAGCAACTTTGTAAGAAAATTATTAAATCAATAAAAAAGACGGAAAGAATAGAAAACTAAAGTAGCAATATTATTCCTATGGGAAAACGAAACTCCTACGAGTGCAATTATTTCCGGGGTAAGTGTCGCACTTCCTTCCCTGATGTAGTATTCCAGGTAGATGGTGAGATCACCAGAATGATGGTGCTCCCTGATGATGCTTTGTCTACGGCAGCGATGTTCTCTCACCATTACACCTGTCATATTTCATTTATGTAATGAACAATGGGATATGTTGGGAATGACACTGTTAGGGTTGTGCCGAAACCAGGATTTTGAATTTTTACCGAAACTATACCGAAACTCGTGCTACCGAAACGAATCTGTACTGAAACCGTACCAAAACTAAAATTTCTTCCGCAAATTATACCGAAATTTTTCCGAAACTGTAGTAATTGCCGAAACTATACCTCCAATATACCCAGAAACCATCCAAAATGATACCGAAACTCAAAAAAATTTCAGAAACTATACCAAAACTATACCGAAAATGAAGAGGTTTCGTAAAATTAATGGTTTTACCGAACCAAAACAGTTTCTGGAATTATATACTGTAAAGTTTCGACACATCCGTTTATGTAATGAACATGTTTTACAATGGGATATGTTGGGAATGACACTGCGTGGAGAATCTGTCGGAAACATCCAGGTTTTTATCTTATCTCCATTGACTACGACAAAAATTACAGACATGCCGCCCAGTCACTTAATTTTTGTCTGGTTTATGTTTATTTGTTTTATGATGTCCAGATTTTGACGGGCTCATAAAACAAAGGCACGTCACATAAAGTGCGATTAATTTATTGTCCTCGGCCTGGGATAATATACATTGTATGTGTAGACATGCATCGTTACAATCAAGTTGAAATCTAATTATCACAATATAGTGATTATGGACATTGAAGTTTTTTTTTATTTTAAGTGCTTTAACACTTTCCATTAAGTGGTTTCCATTAATAGTGACCTTTTTATGTAGACCTCTTTTACCAGAAAAAGTAAAGTGCCACTTTGCCACCATGAAAATTATATCTGATTGTCAATCTGCCTCTCTCTCACTACAAAATCACGCCTCTACAACTCAATTGTTCTCCGTGGTAACATATAGATCTGTGTCATGGACCCTCACCAAAGCCATGCAGAACAGAACCATCTGAATGCACTATTTCAGTGTTTCCAACATCTTACCAAGATACCCTACGTTTTTCATTGGACAGATAGCGGTACATAATATAAAAGCGGACGGCAAACAGAAACGTGAAATGAAAATTGACCAATCGTCGCTTGGCATTGACAAGTGAGCTGTAGAATAACCATCAAGTGACCCGGAGAATGGCAATTAAACCGCTGATTTAAATGCGAAATCATATTGTCGTATTGGTCCCGGACTAATTTTGCTAACTATGAAATCGAGTATGCATTCCAACGCTATAATCTATATCTATATCTCCGTAACTGAGTATTCAAGTTATTTGGACAACCAGGCATAGTACATCATGTTATACTGATGTTATTCTTGTTAACTAGAGCTGATCAATGACTAGTGTGGGTCATGGATGCCAGTTGATGACTACTTAGTTCTTACTACACATTATTATACTCATATAACTCAACAACGTACTGTATTTCAACTCCCGGTCCTTGCTTGAGGTTTCCCTACAATTCCCCCAAATCTATGACATCATAGTTGTCAAATCCCACTATAAAGTTAAAGGCATTTACATTAAGTTTCAGTGACAAATTCAATGATTTAAACCAGGATGGAAGTCAAAACTGAATTTTTGATATAATATTCATACAAGTACGGTACAAAATATATTATTTTGACATCTTTTGGACACCATATCTTAACCCTTTCACTGCCACGTTAAATTGAATCCATCATATTCATTCGACTCAAGTTGGTAGTGAAAAGGGTTAATTTATCACCATTATTGCTCGAATGCATTTTTTTCTATTCAAGACTCAGTCTGCCTTGACGTGAATTATCCACCTGGTGACGTCAGCAAACAGCAAGACATTGACTAAGCTAAAATTGTATCAAGTCATCAAGTGGATCAAGATGGATATTGTCGAGAAAACTACTCCCCATCGTAAAAAAGGCAACAAAATTACAATGGTCGTAACTACAGTATGTCAACCATGGATGGAGTGAACTAACTGTCTATATTTTACATGTCGCCTGATTGACAATGTCACAAATTCATTGTCACCACTGGCATTGTACATTACTGTGAATTGATGGTGAGAAGCGTTTTGTTCATTGCTGAACATGACCACACTTGGTGTGGCACGTAGACTGCAGGCAATTTGGTATGACATGCACCCTGTGCGGCCATTTCCCTGCTCATACAGTTACGTGAAAATAAAAATAGTGATGGGGAAAAACAAAAGAAAATAGGTGAAATGTGGTCTGCCTGACCTCTTTTCACCAAAGAGGCCTACATGATCTTTTACATGCCTCAGGGTTAGTATGCAAGGTGAGGTTGAGAACATCGGTTTAGGGTCTCATGCGAAGGACCAGCCAATGATGTTTATATAGAAATCCAAGTCTGAGTATAGCTTCTAGAAGGTTGTGGGCGGTCCTATCTAGATCTGGACCTGGTGGATAACCGTGGATTAAACCTAAGCAAGGTATACCTAACAATGAACAAACATGATTATTTGTATGCCCCAACATATCATCATATATCGTCGGTGTTGTACAGTATCTAAATTTTTGTCAAAATAACATTTTAATATAATTGAGCTGTTTCGCGAGCTTTCGTCTGAAATTCGGCATTTTCTCTGAAGAAATGACTATTCGATCTACAGGTACGTAACAAGCTATCCATGATTTAAATGCAATTTTGAGTAACTACCGAAATATTTCCAAAATTGAGATACCGTTTCAATCAACAGACCTGCCAGGAAGACACAGAGAAGGCGAGAGAACTTGAGAGCGAGTGACACACCGCCCATCTCGTCCTGCCTCCAGCTCTCCAGGAGGTGAACCCACCGTAAGCAATGTCTCACCACACGGTTGGCTTGAACAGACGATGCAGCAGACGACGTTGCAGACGATGAAGCAGACGATGTTTCGCCACTCGAAGATTGCGATTGGCTGTAGAGCTGAGTGAGGGGTAGAAACGGCCAATCAAATGGTAGGAGCGGATCGTGGAGGTGTTTGGTAGAGAAGAATGTTTCTGTCAGGTGCGGGTTGCCGGTAAATCTCGCTCTGTCGCAAAATTTTGTATGGTATAATATTGAAATTTTAAAATTAATAACAATAAATCAACCAATCAATCGATCAATTTGCCAAAAAAATCAACTGTGATCCAACTCATCTACATCTTATTCCATCTTTCGCGCATTGCCACATTGAGGGGCGGGAATAGCTCAGTCGGTTAAAGCATTGGACTACCATTCATTTGGTACCAAGGGTGGTGGGGTCGAATCTCGAACTGTGCGAGCGGCGTTTTATCATAAAATTGTTCTGAGTGATTTCTCGTTGTTCTGTGGGTGAGAGCACGTTTCCCTAGCCTCAGTTTACCAAGCCTGTAAAATTGGTACTGATCGTATGTTCATCTTCAAGGGTGGATGTATAGTTTGGGGAGTAAGGTTGTGTTACTCGTGCAGCTATTACGTGCAGAGGTCTACGGCACAGCGAAACTGTACTGCTGGTGACATCTGATTTAACGAGGGATATACTGTATAAGTTTGGCACTTTACTTTTTTTTTGCATAAGACAATAACCATATTCTTACAAGAACTATTTATAGTATAAATGGATGCTGTAGTTCAGTGGTAGGGTGCACGCCTTGAGATCTCGGGTGCCCCAGGTTCAAGCCTGGGTTGCGGCAAAACTCAATACCGTCGGCGTCGAGTCAAACGGACGTATAGTCAAATGGACGTAAAAAAAAATTTGCACCAAAAAATCCCCTTGCATCCATTCATAGTCTTCCAAAGGGCCATTACTCTAGCGTTATTATTTTCCGCAGTATTGAGCAAAATCTAACACAAATAATTATTACGTCAGTTTGACTCGGTGACGACGATATGGCATTTTGCCAGTGCTACTGTAATTCTCATGGGCAAGGAACCCCTTTTTGCCTCCACTAGTTCAGTGGCTAATTTGAGCATATGGGGACTGGGTAGCTTTCGTATGAATTCTGCTGACTTTTTCCTACTCTCTTCCGAGTCACACGATGGAAATATCCTGCCCACGTTTGGTGGTTTTCACCGGGTACTCCGGTTTCTCAACCAAGTCACTTTCGGCCTTTTTAGACTGTAACTGTTCATACAGTAGCTTGATTGTGCCGTGGCCTAGATGTTGCTGTTGATCTATCATGCATGCAGTTATATGTCTCACTCGTTGAGTGATCGCAGTCAGTCAAATGACTAAAACGCCTGAGGTAATGTTTTTTATGGTTTGTTTATTTAAAGATGTCTAAATTACAGTCCGAGGACTAGAATTTTTTTACGTCTGAATGTTATTACTTTACCTTGATTGGTGTAGATCATGTGCCATGTAACCGAGGATGGTGAGATACGTGGATCGAATATCAGGGAGACATGCACATGACTCCTGTAGTAGGGTGGAGGTGGTGGTGTGGTGCGTGGTGCCAGTGGCTGAGATGATGTGTGGTGGGTCGCTCAGGGAGAGTTCAGAAATGGGAAGGTTCGTATGTTCACTGTAATGTACAGTATAATAATAATAAATAAAAAAATCAATGCCCCTTATAGCTATAAATTTTATCAGTTCAATTAAGAAAATTATTTATAATGTTAACTTTGGGTTCATCTTCGGTGGTACGCAGGCGTGCACTAGCAGTGACTTCCCTCCAACACAGTGACCTATTGTAAATAACATTTGATGGATACAAATATCCAGAAGGGCGATGTAGAAAGGTCACACATTTTACATTTTTTTTACAAATTTTCTTTTCCAATAGACCCCCGTCCAATGCGGGTGAAAAGTCATGGAAAAATTGGCTCGTGTATGATTAGAACTCATGACCTCTCGGATGAGAAGCCGGCGCTCTAAGCACTACATGGGGCCGGCCGTAAAAAAAAATTCGTTTCCGGTGGAGCTCCCTGGTGAATTTATTTTTGATGGTCAGTAGGGAGGAGATAAATATATATTTTTTTATT
>WNLI01020462.1:0-11755 GCA_025802215.1 Wirenia argentea
TTAATTAATTATTGAAACCGGAAGTAGTGCTATAATGTCGATAGACGTCGCACTTATTTAATCGAAGTATCGAAGTACCACACCACCATTCCCCACCACACAACCACTCCCTCACACCACCACTCCCCACCACACCACCACTCCCCACCACACAACCACTCCCCACCACACAACCACTCCCCACCACACAACCACTCCCTCCCAATCACACCACCACTCCCCACCACACCACCACTCCCCACCACACCACCATTCCCAAAAATACCCCCAATCATTATCAGGTGAGCATTGTGAGTAGAGTATTATGGTAAATTTTTTTTCAGGTGAGCAGATTGAGTTTGAGTACACTAGTTAATACCTGTCAAGTCATTCGATGATTCGCGCAATGGACAGGCGCGTCGTCTGCTTTTCGCAACTTGAAATTTTACAAGTCCGCAAATTGGACATCTACGCATGCGTCTGTAACCCTACAGATTTTTGGATGGGTTACAGTCTGTAACCGTAGCCACTCCGTTATTTATTTAGTACTTTTTACTACTTATAAAATGTTTTGGTCATCGCGGGTATATCGGATTATCGGGCCATGTAAATGATTGATAGTAATTGATATAGACCGGTTTCTCTTACGTCAATATGTTGTAAGACAATGGACTCTGGAGCATATAATCCACTCACATTATCACATATCATCATAAAACCGTCTTATTCCAGAGAACACCGCCCGAATTTCCACTGGTGTGTCCCCGTAATCTTTCCCATTCGTTTAGTAGAGGGACATCCGGTACTCTTTCCGTTTTCACTTGTAATTTTCGGCGGGGCCGCGTCAACTGGATTTTTACCGTGCCAGTGAAGACCGTGAAGTTATTCTAGTTCACCGTGAACGTGTGATTCGACAGTGCCTTGCAGCATCGTGCATATACGTTGATTTACTGCAGGATTACGTTTGGGAATAGTAAAGTGCCGTTCGATACCGGAAGCCGGAAGGCATTCCAAAACACCGGTTCTGGCAATTTTCATGATCTAAATCCAATGAAACATGGTTGTTATAAAAGCTGGCCGATTGAGTGTTGACTATTATACGGACCTGTACCCCCATGGTACTATAAGACATCTCCGCGTGAAAGCGGAATGGCCTATATCGTTGCTGCTCATAGTGGAAATCATAATTCCGACGACTAAATGACATCTTAGTACTGACTGACATCTCAGAACAGAGCTGAATAACAATGCACATCTATACAGTTTTGATATGCCATGTTCGTCGTTCGATAGCCTATTTAAGATCCACTTAATTCATTAAAATAACCAATGTTAGTACTGTAGTGTATGTGTATTTTTGTACAGTTGCAGAAGATACAGCATTGCATCCTCACAGAGGTTATGGCACAACACCAGACAACATGGCACCTTGAAAGATCTACCACATATACCGCTACTCACCAATCCCCACCATGTTATACCCTGCATACAAACAGGTACTCACTACTCAGGTACCATGTATTAAGGTACCATGTGATAAAACCAGTACAGGTTCCACTGATATTCTACACAAACAGCTGTCCTCATATGCCAAAACTGTTTATAAAATATGTATCAAAAGACTTATAAATGATTGATTGTTATGTGGTATTTTGATTTTTGAATTAAATTTGATTCTACTTCCAAGAGTAAAATTTTACGTTTTGTACTGTAGGTATTGCATTTGGTAATATTTAATAAGCCTGAAGTGAGAACACTGTAGACAAAATTATAATTGGGTAGATTTGCCACGAAATAAAGGCTTTGGTAAAGATGTGATTTCAGACTATTTAAAATAGTATTTTATTAACTTAGTTTATAAATATTAAACCGTTATAAGAGTAAGACTAGGCTACTTTATTATCTCATACAAAAATCTTATTTCATAATGTTATATAGTAGTACTACTGTACTGTAACATGGTGAGCAGCCAGTCTCAATGTCTCATGTAGACAACTCTTTCTAAGTTGCAAAAGTCATACATAAAAATTCAATTATCGTATCAATGTTTTCTAAGTTTTCTTGGTATTGTGGGCCTCATGGTATAGTGGTCAGTGCCGCTGCTTTTCGAACGAGATGTCGCTGGTTCGAGCCCTGCAAAAACCAGGGATTTTTTCACAGACTTTTATTTTTTTTTGTTTTATAATAATTTTATTGTTATCTGTAATGTAAATAATAGTAAATTTATAATACATACAGTAACAGTACAGTATACATATTAATAATATTCAAATGTGCCGTAATATATATCGTTTACTATACAGGTACAAAAGCACAGACTTTCCATCCGTCATTTGCGAGATTCCTGCATGGCAACATGGACAGATTCTGAGAGTGCGGTATATAAATGCACACATTTATTATTGATCTAGACTAACATTCAAGAACTTTACGTTAACTGTGTTTTGAATGTGTTTGTACAGTGCGTACAGTATTCATCCAAGTCCAGGACACCCCAAATCCTCACAGCCTCAAGTTTGTGCCAGGTCATGCCGTTCTGGACAACACAACACGGGACTTCCCCAACAAGGCTTCTGCACACTCCTCCCTCCTTGCGAGGTTGGTCATGTTCTTCATAAAGCATTTTGCGTATGTTTTACATGATTGTAGTTCTCCAAGCTCTTCTATCTAACATATGACCATCATTCATGGTTGAAACAGGTTAACAGGTCTATCATGTCCAACATGATCGTTTTGATCAGAGGTTTACATCATGCATCTTCTCTCCCTAAAATTTTCTTCATCCATCCTGTGTGTGACCAGTGTGCTGAAACCATGTGCTAATGACTTGACCTCAGTAATATCTGCCCTCACATCATCAGACATAAATCAAATAATCTTGGGTAACGGCCGTAACGCATGAATAAAAAGTTATAATTTGAGAAGATATTTTATTCATATTTCTTTTATGACATGTATGTTCTAGCAGATAAAGGAGAGGGCAATCATTCATTGAATCTGATGTGCATTGTGCAGTCATATATTGTGCAACAGTTCAGAATACCTGGTTATGTGTGATTGTGTGTAGCGCAAAAATCTCATCCACAGGCAGCTGTTTGGTGTTGAAGGTGTCAAGGCCGTGTTTTTCGGTCCAGACTTCATCACCATCACACGAGAATCCGAGACCACTGATTGGTCAGTTCTCAAGCCACATATCTTCGCTGTGATTCTTGATTTCTTCGCCATGGACTTACCGGTTATATCTGAGAAAGAGCCTGCACAACCAGGTGAAACTTGGTGTATTTTAAATAAATTTAAGTAACTACTAATTGTGTACATATTTTCCGTATATTATGATGGTGTATTAGCCGAGCCTATGTATAAGCCGAAGCCTATTTTTCGACTGTAAATTGTTGTATTTGTGTTATACCTGGTGTATTAGCTGATGGTCATATTTCGTCAACTTATTTTACTCGCCGAGTGTAGTACCATAGTCATTTAAACTCATTTTGCACGCCAATGGTCAAGCTAGTCGACTCCACAATCGCCAACAAGATTACTGTCAAACTATGTCGAAAAGTACTTGAAATCGAAAGTTAACTACCAAATCACCGAGAGAAAATCGAAAACGAAACCTCAAGAAGGGGAGAGAACACCGTAAATACAAAAATGACGACGGTGAAGGAGGAAATGAAAAATGTGAATTTTGACAACATAAGATCGGTGATTGTGATGTGATTTTTTGTAGGTGCTGTGTATAAGCCGAGTGGGAAATATTAGGGCCCTTCTTGGGTGTTAAAAACTCGGCTAATACACCGTCATAATATACGGTATCTAAAAGGTAGCATAGGACCATCCGCTACATAACATTATCTCTGACAATTTCAGGTAAAGGTATTGTCAATGCTTGACCACCCATTTATCATTGAATACCATGAAAACTTCCTCGAGGACCATGCCCTCATGATTGTTATGGAGTATGCTCAAGGTTAGTGGGCCTATATTATTTCATAGTAATTCAGGGCATGATTTAAGCCTGATGGCACTACAGCCATTGCATTGTGGCCTTATCAATTTCCATAATTTGGAGGGCACCAACTTCATTGAATATAAACCCTGATTTCACTGTTGAACTCGGGTCTCCGTAGCTCAGTTGGTAGAGCCAGTCCGGCAAACTGAAGGTCGCGGGTTCGGATCCCATCGGAGGCACTGATTTTTTTCAGCGAAATTTAATAAGATTATTGATTAATTATTCTAACCAATGTGGCTTACTCCACCCTACATTCAAAGTCAATTGTGTCACCGTAGGTCACGTGGTCAGAGGTAGCACATTTGCCACATTGTCTGAATGTCATAATTTTGGTTTTTGTTACGTTGACGGTCAGTTTGTTGGTGTTGCAGTCTGAGGAAAGTTTGTCAAGGGAAAGTTGCATGTCGGTTATTGTGTGAGTACATAATGCTATATCGTCAGCGTACATAAGAGCATCTTATTTTTGTGGAACCTGTAACAGGTTACAGGCCATTATTCTTAGGTCGAGCCCTGCCTATGTAGAATGGAATCAGCTGCTCAATCATCACGTCTAGCCATCTGTTTTTTTCCGGTGGAGGGGGCGGGGGTGTGGCGGTGACTGTGACAGGACAGGTATCCAGAATCCGTCTAGATAGTAGATAGACAGTCCTCACTCATTCGTAACACGTGTCATAGGCACCGAAGTCGAGCTTTCCGTTAAATCTATGCTAAACATCCTAGTTTGAATACTATTTCCAAGACATAGACCATAAATAGGTAGTGACAAATATGGCACGCTGTATATTAATAACTGATATATATTTCAGGAGGGACACTATTCGAATATCTCCAGGAGAGGAATGGCAACTTGTTGGATGAGGAGGTATGGTCTTAATTAATTATGGTATCGAAACATGTATCTTACGTGTATTCAAGGTTTCAAGTTTCCTTTTAGAAACGCTATTCATAAGTCATGACATAATAAATTAGAGTCCATGACTCACATTGTCATTGTTTCTGTCGGAGATGATGACATTTGTATACAAAAAAGTAGGGAACAGTACCGACAGTAGCTCAGTGGTAGAGTGCTCGCCTATAGTGCTGAGAGTCAACTGAGTCATGGGTTCAAGCCTGGGCCACGGCAAATGTTAGTGGCATTTTCCCTGTGTTTCTGTAATTCTCTTGGGCAAGGAATTTACCCCTAATTTCCTCCACTAGTTCAGTGGCTAAATTGAGCAGCTGGGGACTGGGTAGCTTTCATAGGAATTCTACTAGCTTCTTCCCTCTGTCTTCGAGTCATGGAAGATGGAAATATCCTGCGTACATGCGGTGGTTTTCTCCAGGTTCTCCGATTTCCCCACCATGCTGGTTCGACTGTGTAGTCACAAACAACTAAGATGTCATCTTGTAGTGAGCTCGCGGTTTAGTGGTTAGCACGCCAGTATAGTACTTGTCAGTCAAGGGCGCTTCAGCTTCGGGTTTGCGCTCCGCTGCGACCATTCATCGGGGATTTTAAACCGGGCTTTCAAACTGGCATTTGTGTGATTCCTGCATGGCAACATGGACAGATTCTGATAGTGCGTTATGTAAATGCAATATTAGGCTACTTTTTAATTGATCTCTAGACCACACTTTTGGATCCCCTATCCTTCAAATGTTGCTTTACAATACTTGACTGTTCAATAGAGAACGCGTCGTGAAGTGAATTGAACCCGAGACCTAGACTCCAATGGGCCGTCGTAATTTTTGTTGTACAGTTTACTGTAGCCCGCTCCATTAAAGGGATGTAAACGTCATCTGTAGAGTAATCAAGGGATGTGAGAATTATCCTGGCAGTGATTTCAAATCCAATATTTGTTACTCCCCTTTCTGTCACTACATTTCCCGCAATCAATATCTGCAATATTTAGTTGTGGCTTGATAATAAAGGGGGTTAGTAACATAGTAGTTAAGTACTAGGGCCCTTGCTTTGTGATATCGGAGTCCCGGGTTCACACCTGGGTCGCGGCCAAACAGGAAAGTGCTCCTAATTTCATTCCCGAGTCTTTGTAAACGCGACAGAATGTAATACTTTGTCAGATTCCATGTCCATGCAGATATTGTAGTCTGCAGGTTCAAACCCATGACCTCACTGATTGAAACACTGGCACTCTAACCACAAACATATAACATCAAGTAACATTAAGTGCATTATGACACCACAGAACGCAAGTCCATGTCCAAAGAAATATACCGTCATCACATGCACAATAGGGTGTCCCATAACCTCTCTGAACTGCTAGTCTATAATAAGATATAACATTTACTGCATTATGACACCACAGAACGCAAGTCTGCCAGATTCCATGTCCAAAGAGATACCGTCATCACAATAGGGTGTCTGCAGGTTCCAACCCACAATCTCTCTGATTCAAATGCTAACACTCTAACCTTTAATATCATGTAACATTTACTGTATTATTACACGACAGAATGTAAGTCTGCAAGATTCCATGTCCACATAAATGAGGTCACAACTCGAAGTTTGCAGGTTCGAACCCACAACCTCTCTCATTCAAATCTAGAAATTCGATATAACCACTAGTCTATAACATCATCTAACATTTACTGTATATTTTGTCCAATTACAGAATGTAAGTCTGCCAGATTCCATGTCCACGGAGATGAGGTCACAACTCGAGGGTTTACTCAAGCGAAATGTCGACGAGCGACTAGGCTGCAAAGGCCGAGGGTATGTACACTATGTGAGATAATAGGCAACGCTGATGACTTATCAGTCCTACACTCATATCATATTCAACAGACTGATCATTATTCCATCACTGATTCACAATCCACCGGTATCTATTTTTAGACCAATGCTGGCATGAATGGGGGTTGTGAGTCAATGTTGGAACGTGTGGAACAAACAGCACTGTATACTCGTATAGGGCAAGTCTTTGAGCTTCATAGCAGATGCCTGGGTTGAATGATTGGCAAAATTCACACTCTGTAATTATCACGTGAATGAGATGTTATTGGCCAAGGGAGTAGTGTGCCATCATTCACCTGATAAAAACCACAGGAGGTTGTTGAAACTTAAAGGTATACTCTAGGCAAATAGTATCTTTTGATGGATGATAGGGATGTCTTAGCATGTAGGCTTAATTTGACCTTCAATACCATCCCTATCATCCCTCAAAAGATAATATTTGCCTGGAGTATACCTTTAAGTTTCTGCACGCTGCGTGTTTTCGCACAGTGACCTATGTACGTCACGTGATATCGATTGGTAAACAAAAAAATCAACAAGTTAATTTTATAATGTACTTATTTAATAATTTTATGAAATGTTTTGGCCATAGCGAGTATATCGGGTCATGTAAATGATTGATACTAAGTATATTAGGTCAAAATATCGCACTATATAATATAGCCTATCAATTTACATACTGGCACTTTAAACAGATTTTACCATATAGGACTACTATAATACCAACACTATTCTGTTGTGCAGACATGTGCCGTGTGCCTCGAGGATTTTAGCCATAAAGAACACATAGCAATGTGCCCTTGTCATCATGGATACCACACCAAGTAAGTTCTTTATTCAGACTCTACGAATCTCTCAGTTGTGCAATTGGCACAATGCCACATAAAAAGTAAATAAAAGGTTTGTGGCAAATGCAAACCTTTCCCGCCCAAAGTAATAATAGCAGAGCGTATGCGAACACATCCACATGTTGCATAATTGCATTAATAGTCTGCCCGCTACATGTAATGTGACCGAAAGTTCGATGGTATCAGGGTGGTGAACCGGAGTAGGCTACCCAGAGAAAACCACTAGATGTGGACATGATTTTCACATCTTCTGTGACTCGAAACATAATTTCTAGAGGTACCTCATAATTTCTAAAGCTACCTCAGATGTTGTTGTTTGCGTTCCTCTGGCGTGAAGGTAGCTGCATTTGCAACAAACCAGCACGTTCATGACTGTCACAACAAATGTGACTGTCATTGGTAGATCTGTGAGTGAACCAAAGAGCATGGTGTGAAGTGGCGGGAGAGTTGGCCAAATCTGCTTGCGTTGATTGGCGAAGTTAGGACATTCTCGGAGGATGTGTTGGACAGTTTCTGGTTCATTTGGGCAGTGGTCGCAATAGGGACCCTGTACGCAGCCAATGCGATATAGGTGTGACTTTGTTGGTGCATGTTGTGTCCGAAGTTGGAAAAGTCGCGACTGGTCACGACGGGGGAGTGTTGATTGGGTCACGCGGGTTTGGCTGTTTCACATGTTCATAGTATTGTCGCGCAGTGTTCCCATCATTCCACTGCTTCGTCCATTTGTTTGTATAATGGCGTTTAATCATGGATTTACCGATTTGGCAGTGTTGAAATTGGTTGGTACGATGGGTTGCTCTTGATCTGAAGCTTGTTTGGCAAGTTGGTCAGCCGTTTCATTTCCATTGATGCCGATACCTCAGATACTCATTTTAACAACTGAACTAGTCAAGCAGGGATAAATTCCTTGCGCTAAGAAAAAATGCTAGACCAAGATTTTGTCTTGATCCAGATTTGAAACCGAAACCACTAGATCACTGGGTGAGAACTCTACTAGTGAGTTACTTACAGGCTTAGCCGCTTAGGTTTACAAATGTAGCTGGGCAAGGAGGAAAATTAATGCTGAGATTATTTCCATTAATTAGGTTCTACATTGGTGGATAGTCTGTACACTGTGTATTAGGAGTAGAGTCTAGGTAGCTTTAGTATCAATTCTACTGACTTCTTGCCTCTGCTTTCAACTTACTGGAGTGGAAGATTGAGAAAATCATGCGTACATTTGGTGGTTTTCTCTGAGTGTGATTTCTCCACCAGTTAATCTCGGCCTCCTTAGCCTCTACGGTAAACGTTTGTGAAAAACTACTACAGACTACTTCCAACCAAAACTAAGGGAGAATCTTTCGACGGAAATTACGCTGCCCAGACTTGAAAGGCCCCCTTGTCTCTGTTCATGATATGCGTGCAGCATTTGATTCATAAAAAAAATTGCAGACACGACACGTGTAAGGTACAGATTCACGGTTTACTGAACAATAGATGAGTTGTCCCAGAAAATAACATGGTTCCATTTTATGGAATGATCTATGATAGGGCCTAGCGGATTTGGTTAACATTGACAGCACAGCTGCATCTTGTCTACGTCATGAAAAGGGATGAGGGGGCATGTAACTGTCACATGTGGGGAGCAGCGTAACTCACGCCAAATTGCTGTAAACTGGAACTGGAACTGTTAAAGATGACCGACGCTAGTCAAAAATATTAAGATTTATATAACTCTTAAACAGTGTAACTATAACTTTTGTGTATTATTTGTGATACTCCTACTGAACTTATTCAGAATTATTATTGCGACAATTGATGAGTAATTTTGTGGTCAGGTGCCTTACTGAGTGGCTCCATCAGCACACCACCTGTCCAATGTGTAAAGTACAAGTGCGGGTGAATGAAAGGACACGTCTCACTACCGCGATGTCACAACTTTGATACACGTTTTCGTTGGATATATATCTCATGCACGGTTTCACTACGACAAATAACGTTGCTATACTTGTTAAAGTATACCGGTATGTTCCGCGACATACTAGAAAAGTCCCAGTAAGTCCCAGTTCGAGCTACATCTAATCCACTTTCTCCCGGTATGTTCCGTGAGATACTGGTTCAATTTTCAACCACCTCCACTCCTCCAGGAGCAGGTAGAAAGTATACCACTTCACTTCGCCCCGACACGCTTCGCTTTATTTCCTTTAGTAACATGGGACAGAGCGAATCGTTTCGGATCACTTTTATCGATTGGGATCACTTTTATCGTGTTATTGGGGGTTTTGACGAGTTACGTCCCGTGTAGCACAAGGTCGCGAGAGGTCACGACACTCGATCGATAGATCTGTGTACCACTTTGCCCCGCTTGTGAGCGGCAAGTGTAGTAACTACGTCATTTTCGAACCGGTTTTAAAGTGATCCAAATCAAACTACTTCGCTCCACTTCGCTTCACCCCAGTTCGCATGTATAGCAACGACTTAACTCATCACTAGTACTTAGTCTAGCTAGTACAGTTGACTACACCACACCTGCTAGGATATAGGCAATATGGACACAGTTCCGTGCAAAGCAACCTGACTCAATGATTACTTTTTTATGTTTTATTTATTTATAGACGTTTAAACTACAGTCCGAGGACTAGAATACAATTTACTGATTTTAGTGACATTACAAAGACCTACAAAATACACAATTATTATTTCAGGTAGCGTACCTTTGCTGTGCTTTGAACTTTTCCATGGGTTTCCGCAAAAATCAGTAAAAAGTTTTTTTATAGGTACTTAAAAAATAAGTAAATTTGACAAAGAAGTAAATTAAGATGGAATTATAATCTTTATTCACGTTTAATTATAATCTTTATTCACGTGCCATTCTGGCACGGCACTGCACTGGTGCGGCAGATATTTTTACAGGAGATAATATAGAATGCCTGCTGTCCCGTGCCATGCCAAAGATGTCCATGTAAAAGGCATTATGTCTCAAAAATAAATGCAAAATTAGTGACATTCACAAGCTTAAACTTGCCTTTTACACTACAAAAGTGAGTTCACAAAACTATTACAATGATACAATCACAATTTCGGGACATTTAAGGGTTGGTATTTGGCTACTTAGATTCTTGTCAATTTTTTGGACAAATTTGTGTGAAGATGCTGAGAGCTGCCAATAAAGAAAGTTGGTCAATCTACATGCTCTTAAATTTCGATTTTGACAAGAAAAACAAGGATTTATAAATTACGTAATTTTACGAAATAAAGATGTCCATCACATTAGATGCGACATAAGCGCCATAATATATGACATTATGTCTCCGAAATATGAGCACACACACACATTCAAAATCGCTGCAAGAATAAAAAATCATACAAAAAACTCAGTAATAAAATGTATTCAATCTTTTTATTGTTCTTTATGCACGAAAAGTAAAAAAAATATTGAAAAATAAAAGTATATACGTGAATAATTTCATGCGGTTGTAAAGTTTCTGAGAATGGATTGCGAGCTATGACATTCTGTGGGTTCATAGAGGGCTGAAGCTCAGAAAATGAGCTAAAATTTAACCAAAACAAATTTTCCAAAATAAAAATGACAAAAATGTAAAATATGAACTAACTCGGTACCATATATCACATTGTTGAAATATCACATTATTTGAATTTAAAATATATAAATGGTGCTAGGTGTGTGGCAAAATATAGCCAATGACACAAAATAGAATACGTGCAAAATAGATGATTGCCAGATTCCGGTACACATGAAAAGTGTACCGTGCCGTCCCATGTCGGGTCGGGCAGAAATGTTCGTGAAAGTGGTAGGCCTAGAAAATAATCGACTAAAATTTTCATAAAAATATAAATGCACACAAAATAGTATAAATAAAATAGTGAAAAGAATTGCGCTAAATATTAGTTTACATGAAAACTTCAAAACTGCAAAAAGAGGTATTTACAAAATAACGTGGCTTATGAAAAATAATACAAATTTACTTATATTTATTAAAATATATTTACAAACTAAAAACTAATAATTATAATAAATAATTAATAATAATATCAGGCGTTTTTGTCAGTACACTGACTGCGATCACTCAATGAGTGAGACTTATAACTGCATGCACGATAGATCGACAGGGACATCTAGGCCACGGCACAATCAAGCTATGAACAGCTACAGTCTAAATTGGCCGAAAGTGAGTTGGTGGAGAAACC
>WNLI01020573.1:0-11753 GCA_025802215.1 Wirenia argentea
ACACCAGTTCGGAGACGGTTCAGTGTTGTCCAGCTTTTCCGGGGGAGATTAGTGCCAGGTGGGTGTGGGTCAGGGTCGGGGATGAAGTTGAGGAGACGGAGGTCTAAGCCGTGGTATTCCTCCTTCCATTTGTTCATGGTCCACTGATGAGTGTTTCTGTGGCACTTCTGTGGACTTTATGAATTTGTGGACTTCTGTGGACTTCTGTGGACTTTATGAATTTCCCCATAAATATTTCCACGACCTTTAAGACGCATCAGTACGTAAAAATACGGTATAGAAATCTTTCCTTTAAACTGTCAAACGGAGTGCACTAGCCATTAGGTTATGAACATTATTAATATTTTATTGCACTAACTTTTATGTCTGTCGATGTTGCGTGTGTGTCACACAGACTGACAAATGTCAGCTCAGTGATGACCCATGAGATTTTGATTGTGGTTCACGCAACATGTGGCGAGCAATGTTGCTAAGTGTGCGGTGTCCCATGAGTGAGAGAGTTGGAACTGGAATCCTCCCCTCATCTTGTTAAGTGATGGATTCTCAATAGGTTCTCAGTGCATTAGGATTAGTGACTTATAAATGACATTTCGGGTTAATATTATGTTTTTAGGCAAATCCTGAAACTAGAGTACCTGACAGTATGTAAACCACTCACAGATCTTGTAGGTATGGAATGACTGCAAAAGCATCCTCATGTATGTGGGTTATCTTGTTGTGTAGAAGGCTCCTGTCAACAAATTGTATTAGCATTTTTGAACAGTTTAGTAAAAACAATTTTGTTAAATAATGCAATAAATCCGGGCTACTGATTTTTAATAAACCTTTCACTTGGTTAATTTACACACAATTTTTTTTAAGATTTAAAAAAAAAATTAAAAAATATTTTTAACACCTTGGGAAAGTTTTGATTTCGGAGCAGTAGGGCCTACTGTTAAAATATGTACAGTACAGTACAAAGATCGAATATTCATTCTAACTTTGTTATTTTTTACTCAACCAAAAGTGATGTTTCGACGTAACACTCGTATGTTCGATTTTGCTGATTATGAATGTCGCCTCATGGTTTTTGTGGGAAATTGTGAGAACATGTGATTATGTTCCTGTAATAACTTGATCCCACATGTGCATAAGAAACAAAGCCACATTATCTCAATTCATGGCCGATGCATTGCGTGATATCGTGATGGACTCGTGTTAGGCATGAACTGAGACAAAGAGAATTGATTTTCGCAGTCACATAATTATGGGATCAAATTATTACCGAAACATTATAGCGCTCATATGAAAATTGATGATGATGATGTTCATTGCTGAACATGACCACACTTGGTGTGGCACGTAGACTGCAGGCAATTTGGTACGACATGCCCCCTGTGCGGCCATTTTCCTGCTCATGCAACTACGTGAAAATAAAAAGGGTTATGGGGAAAAACAAAAGAAAATGTGTGAAATATGGTCTGCCTGACCTCTTTTTTACCAAAGAGGCCTACAGGATCTGTTACATGCCTCAGGGTCAGTATGCAATGTGAGGTTGAGAACACGGCACCTCGGTTTAGGGTCTTATGTGAAGGACCACAATGGTCCTTGAAAATTATGAATCATCCAGTTGTCATTCATATTGAGTTATTATAAATCTAATACTGGAACTTACTATAGCGATTGACGACGTTGCGACCATATCACACGGTCTTCAGCTGGTCAACTGTCAGCTAGAGGATGACCCACTTGTCATCGACGGTGGATCGTGACAAGTTTGTGGATGAGAAGATGATGGGAGTCAAATTGGAGTTGCTGGTCCGTATGTGTTTCTTTGCGATATACAGTCGTAGTCAGAGATCTATCAGGTTCTACATGTACGAGGCAGTCCAGGAACGCGAGGATGTTGTCCTTCGTAACTTCTCGAGTGAACTTGATGTTGTTTATGTACAAGTTGTCACGTGATCCACGTCGACGACAAGTGTGACACCCTCTAGCTGACAGTTGACCAGCCAAAGACCATGCGGTATGGTCGCAACGTCGTCAATCGCTATAGTAAGTTTCGGTATTAGATTTATAATAACTCTTTATAAAGCGATCTCACGATTTCCTGCCAAAAAGCAACGGAGTGGCACCAGCAATACCAATGTAGGTATGTAAGTCTATTACCTCCCACAGACCAAACAGTAACCACAAACCACAACCAGAAAATATGTCAACCATAATCACGACTCACAGATATTTGAGGCCTCCCATGCCGTGGAAAGCGTCCTTGGGAATGGCTTTGATCTTGTTGTATGCCAGAGTGAGATCGTTGAGGTTGTGGAGGCCAAGGAATGGCTAACCACTACACCATGAGCCCACTATATCAACCTTAAACCCCACTCACAGATATTTGAGGCCTCCCATGCCGTTGAAAGCGTCCTTGGGAATGGCCTTGATCTTGTTGTAGGCCAGAGTGAGATCGTTGAGGTTGTGGAGGCCACGGAACGGGGAACCCTCGAGGCTGATTATCTCGTTGTTACCCAAGTTTCTGCAACAGTAATACAATAAAGTATTATATCGTTGACTCACCAATTCTCGCAAGTGAATCAAAACGATTCACCTCACCTCACATCACTTCACCTCGCCTCAGATCAGTTGTGCATCGTTGACAGATCTACGCTCACAAGTGACTGAAAACGATTCGCTTCACTTCACTTACCGTTGACGTCATCAATAAACTACCCTACTTTCAAAATCGGACAGTTCCGACAAAACACCCGCCATGCTGTTCAAATTATCACGTGATACTCCCTAATCGACGCATCACGTGACGAAATAAAATGGATAGAGGTGGATCAATAAAAGTATCGTTGACAGCTATAGTAAAGCTGTTGCTCTACATAACAAACCAAAGTTGTGAATTGATTCGCATCAGTTTTAAACGTGGATTGATCCGCATCGCAAACTGCACCGTTACTACATGTAACTACTCCTGAGAGAATGCGGAGCGGATCTATAGACCGATTGTTGTGATCTCCCGTGACCTTTATAGGCTGCATGCCATGCATGTGACGTGTAGGTCAGCAAAAAACAACTAGAAAAATTCTGAAGTGATATGCCCTGTAGACCCATGACCTCTACTCTACCACCTATGAGTATTATTGAAATTGGTCCATAAATGGCTGAGAAAAGCTCCGGAAACTGATTGATGACAAACACATGGACGGACGCACGGACAAAAATCTGCGGATGAGCAAAGTAATAATTCGATAAAACAAATGAAATGCGCATTGAATCGGTTTGATCAATGTCAAGTTACTTCACTAGTGAAATAAAGCGAAGCGGGTTACTTTCTACAAGTTCCTGGAGGTCTGTGAAAAATTGGAGTATCTCCGGTCCCGGAAAATAGTAATGTCGTTGCTAAACTTGCGAACCAAAATAAAATGAAGTGAATTGAATCAGTATCTTCCGGAACATACCAGGAAAAAGTGGATTAGGTGTAGGTAGTGTAGCTCAAACTGGGACTTATCCGGGACGACCAGGGAGATACGAGTGTAAGCGGTTTAGTTTGGAAAGTATAGCAACGGCAGAATGGCCAACTACTCTATCCAGGCGGTTATCACACCTTATCATTACAGATGTCCACTGTCCAGGTGATAATGGTACAGATAAGTGATAACAATAGCCAGTAGCCAGTAGTCACAAAGCCACATTCCATTCATGGATCAATATAATAATGCCAACTCCGTGTAAATATAATAACGTTGCTACAATATTCAAACCAAACCGATATGTTCAGAGACATAATGGATAAGTCCCAGTAAGTCCCACTTCGAGCTACACCTAATCAACTTTTTCCCGGTTTGTTCCAGTTCAATTTTCACACACCTCCACTCCAGGAGCAGATAGAAAGTAAACCACTTCACTTTGCTCCGACGCACTTCGCTTTATGTCTCCAGCAGGGCTTATTTTAGAGGGGTGTCCTGAGGACACCAAAAATGGAAAAAGGACACCCAGTTTTGTAAAAATTTATAATGTTTGTTGTCAAATAGGACACCATATTTTTGGGCCTATATGTTTTAAGACACCCTATTTCATATTTCTAGAATAATCCCTGGTCTCCAGTCTAGCAACACAACATCAGATTCAGGCGAACCAAATCGATTCGTATCGGTTTTATCATGTTATTGGGGTTATTTGACGAGTTATGTCATGACATGCCATGACAGTCGATCGATAGATCTGCCCCACTTTCTTCCAGTTTAGACCGACAGGTGTAGTAACGGTGCAATTTTCGAACTGGTTTGAAACTGACGCGAATCAATTCACTTCACAGGTATAGCAACAACAAAATTGACTACATCTGCACACTCCCACAACATTCCAATGTCCACCCCTAGGCAATGTATCAGGCAAAATCATTTTTGATAATGATCCCTCAAATTACTTGTCAAATTTAAAGGTCACACAACTCACACCTAAATAACACTTCTAGCCGCAAGCACTCAGTCTAGAACTCTTGACAGACTGAGTGTCTTTTCTATTTCAGTATTTGAAACTACAGTAGAAAGTTAAAAGTTGTGTTTGTACACCGCATTCGTCTCCGGATACAGTGAAATGGATACGGGATCATACGCAATGCTAATATATCGTCATTACAATAATTATTGAATTGTTGCAATGGTCAATAGTCACATTAGTCAGTCATCATTCAGTGATCGAAAAATCCATACGCTATGTACAATCCTATCAAAATTTAGAGGTGGACCAAATATCGATTCACATCTCATGACCTAGCATACGGGCGCGTTTTTTTTCGTCACCTACAAATTTGCTTCCTATATAGTTGTGACTTGTACTGTAATTTAGAAACATGACGCACGGGATAAAACGGCCATTTGAAAAGCACCTTGGCTTAATCACCAGAATTACCAGACTTTTATAGCCCCAAAGCTGTGTGAGCAAAGCAGCTTTTCTGACTCAAAGGCTGATGAGATGGAGAAAGGGAGAATGGTTGTTTTGACAGACATTGTCCATACACTTGATTGATGTTGTTATTGTATGTCTGCTATATCAAGCTGCAGTCTGCCACACTAAGCCTGATTGATCGGTCTGATTACAATATCCTTACAGTATTCATGTCCAGATAATCAGTTTGGTGATTAGTCATGGTGAGTGGGAGTAGGGGTGTACCCACTACTCATACAAAAGTAGACCTATGTAGAATATGTATAATCAGAGTCATTAGTTTAGTATAGGCTAAATGTAGGAGTCAGTACTCAGTAGTCACTAGTCACACATACTATTACTAATTTACTACATAGTAGTGAAACTAGTGATAGTATACATACACTAATGACTTCAATTAAAATTCCGCAGTTGATAGCAGAGCACTAACAAAGCAGCAAATGATAACTATGCAGTAATTAAGGTCAAAAGTCACCACTGTCATCAAACTAATTCCAGTGATACTGTATGGGACTAAGTATTCGCTTGACAAAATTTTCACCTAAGTGTGAATATGAACATATTCGCTGGACTTAATTTTCGCCGATTTTTTATTAATTCTATTGTATGTAGGTACACTAAATATAATTAATTGGCCGGACTTAATTTTCGCGAAAAAGTCCATAGGCGAAAACGGCGAAAATTTAGTCCAGGCGAAAATTTAGGCCTATACATGTACATAATATGTATAATAGACAGTACAATATTGCTATGTGAAAAACTTAAAATGTAACAAGGACCACAACTTGAGTGTCGTGTTGCAGTGCTGGTTGGATATATTGCCCATGTTGTTGTGTTCCCTTCATTATCCCTTGTGATTGTGCTGTCAGATCTTGTTACATGACCTGGTGTACATAGGCCCTCATCATTTACATTTAATTATACCGAAATAGAAAGCCATTCTATACTAGTGATTTTATAGCAAATAAGATGTGAGTAACATTTAATAATTATAAAGATTTCAAGTATTGTATTTCCAATTTGTGTGACTAATCACTTGCCAGTGTAAAATCATAATATAAGAAACTCATCCATGCAAATAGGTTATTGGGTTAACTCCATGAGTCATTGCAAAAATGGTTGTAATAGTATGGCAAAAATGTATAGCATTCCGCCATATAATATTATGCAACAATAACACAGCAACATGTAATGTAGCTATTAAATATATACAGTAGTAGTACTACTACTAGCCTATACTATAGTTTACTGTTTAGTAAAAGCAATAATATGTCAACACATTGACCCAGACCAGCCTCGGGCGTATTATATTGATTATTGGTCAGTAACTTTATGGTAGCCTAGTGCCTACTCTCGCATGACCGCATGTATAACACACAATTTTGATTTGAGTATCATTTCAATATCATGAACAATTGAACATAATACCAGTGACGGTAGGTGCCTCATCCGTCTATCAATCATGTAAGGGCAATGTATCGATACTCTACGTATAGTATATCAAATTGTAATTAAACTAGTTACCATACAACATAGAATCATACTGGTAGCTTGATACTGACAATACAGTCATAAGTACTGGTGTAGGCCTACTAGAAACTTCCAATCCATTAAAAATGATGACAATCCGCTCTATTTTCTATAAAGCACTGGACCAGGTTGGCACTTTTTTCCACATACAATAAATACATAAACCTTAGTCTAAGGCTTAGGGATGCAGTAAGGGGGGGGGTGATCAATAGTACATGTGGTGGTATGTCTACAACGATATACTACTGACCAGTATACATGACTGGTACAGTATATATTATGGCTAAATATATGACAGGGGTCACGGGAATGACGAGATCACCTGGAACATGCACGAAATAATACGACGAATACCACATGATTGGCGTAATTTGGGTAGCCTAATATACGATCAGAATCATCAGATACCAATGAATGGGGGTAGTCAGTCGCTGGTTAAAGTGACAATCTTATTCCAGAGAACATGGCCCGAATTCCGACTGTTGTGTCGTCCTAATCTTTCCCATTCGTTTAGTAGTAAATTAGTACAGGGACTTCCGTAAGTTCCGGTACTCTTTCCGTTGTCACTGGTAATTTTCGGCAGAGCCGCGTCAAGTTAATTTTTACCAAAGTGACTCAGTCACTGACTGTAAATGTAAATCATGTTTATTTATGATCATGTTATGTACATGCAGGTGCACCCCATGATGATGATAGCGAGACAAGTAGAATTTAGCTTAGCATGTATACTTATAATAGTAATTATATAGTATAGATCAATCCAGAGCAATGTTTACAAACATTGGTAAAAATCCAGTTGACGCGGCCCCGCCAAAAATAACAAATGAAAACGGAAAGAGTACCGGAAGTCCCGTACTAATTTATTTACTAAACTAATGGGAAATATTAAGGGGACACAGCAGTCGATATTCGGGCCGTGCTCTCTGGAATAAGACCCCACAATTCATTGCTGACGGCCCGGCAGCGACGTTAAAAGTCGTTCATCGTTTCTATCCGGGTAGTCGGGTAAATGCACAAGTCCCCGTGCATACGCGCAGCCACTTGGCCTACTACAAACAAAAAATGCCAAGAAATTCACTCTTTACTCGTCTTTAGTCTTTCCTTCATTTTAGACATGATAAAGCACACCATTGAAAAGACACAAAACGTCCATTGTTGCCGCTTAAAGTGCATCCTTACCCATCATAGATGACTTACATCGACTTTACTGTCTTTACAGGAGGGAGACGGGCAAAAAGTACCGTACAATTAGTAAATTTGCCTGCAGCTTAGTTTAACTTTAACATAAACATACTCGTATGTTACATACCCGTGGTAAAAACATGGATGACGCAATGTTGGTGCCTTCACTGCCTTGTGTGTTCTTCTGCGTCTGGTCATTATCGCCAATGTCCTCGATAAGATCAGTCATTCTCGTTAAAACAAGAAGATTCCGCCTTCCTCAAGTTCCTGAAGTCCTTCCTCTTTTTTTAGTTTCTAAGGAACTTTTTCTACCGAGTAGTGCCCCTTGCGCTGTAAGGAATCTGTTGTATCGATGACGCAATATAATGCTGTATTGATGACAGTAACGGCCTGTCGAGCCGGACGGCAGATCGTGTCGGACACTACAGTTTCCCCCATTATAATTTAAAGTTTCTAGAAACCTAGAAGTTTCACTGCCGTTCGAACATTGATTATGCTGTTAAATTATTTGAACGAGTGGGAACACACACACTATATTTTTTTTCTTTGGCCCGATCTGATTCACCTATTCCGTTGCCACTGAATACTAACTGGAGTGGAGTATAAGGAGTGCAGAGAAAATGTTAGGTGGGTATAGTTCCAGCACCAGGCAGTCACAACAATATATCAATCAATCAACCTCGATCAATCAATAAATCAATCAATCAATCGATAAAAAATCAATCAAAGAATCAACAAACACAATAACTTGATCATCGAAAAATCATGACCACTAGCAAAGGAACACCCATTTTGAGCTATAGGCTATAATCTTCGGACGTTCAAAGCTAGTTGTGCACTTGTGCTACCTATAGAGTAAACCATACTTATAAATAATTATTCATAGATATAGACTACATCGTATATTCACAGAATCACTGCTCAGATGTATACGTATAACCTAAATTTACATGGCTATTTTGTATTTGGGTACAGTTTCTTGTCAGTTAGTATGACTAATAATTTACTGTATGCCATATCACATCGATAAGAAATGTGTTCCCTGTACGGTATAATAATATACACGACTGATTTGCTTACTTTGCTTACGTTTATACAGCAATACAGATAGGCTATATACGCCTGACCATAGGTCAGAATAGAGAACAGTTTCACTATCTATAATATAGTAGGTATATATACTATACGCTATAGTAGGCTATATATCATTTCTCGTAGGCCTATACTATATTTTACTATTATTATAATTTAACTACTGTACGTTTTAATAATTAATGCCATATACTTAGACTCACCCAGTTATAGGTTAATGTTGCCAGTTATAGGTTAATGTTGAAGTACAATTAGTAGTATAGCCTATATTATAAATGCATGGCATAATATCACAGTGACACTTTCTACAAACCTGTAAATTTCTTGTAACCTATTATTCCAACAAATAACGTATATATAACGTACCGAAACTATGAACTATATAGTAATAATAGGACTGAGCATTCTAACGTTGATATTACTCAACTACATAAAACAATTGGTCCTATTCACGATAAACCTAAGAGAACAATATCGCGCGGCTGAGCAGTTTCCGGGTGGCAAAGACAAGGGGCACTGGCTCTTTGGATCACTGACAGAGGTAGGATTTAGACAGTTCAAAGTTGTACGAGGGTATTGTCATATACCCGTGGGTATATTTTTCATAACATTTCCATAGGTATATCCGCATTATCATATTGGGTATTATCCATTGAGAATATACGTATAATCTACTATCAATAATCTCGATGGTCATCACACGAGTCCTGTCTATACCTCGATCCTCTACTATACAGAAGAACGCATATATATCCATTGCGAACTTACCTGCGCGCGTTGACAAGGTTTCGCTAGCGTTGTCAAATTTTCACTATATTGAATTTCTACCAGAACTATTATGTTGGATCGATTCATAATATTATCTCTCCACCACCAGCAAATGATCATTCACGTAGCCTTGTATATCTGTTACTGTACAATCGTACATTTTTGTTACAATGATTATCAGACAACAAGATAGGCCTATATATTATGACAACTACCATTTCAAGAATTAGAAATATCTATAGTACTGTACAGGACTTGTATGCATTACGTTTGATGGTATCACCGCAGTTTCAAAAATCGGGAATGTCTAAAATGAGGAAAAAGTTTCGGCAACAGGCGATAGATGGTGGTTCGCGGGTGATTGTCACATGGAGGACGCGTCTACAGCCGCTGTTCTCATTCACGCATCCAGACACAGCCAAGAGTCTCTTAGTCACGGCAGAACCAAAGGCTACGCGTCTCAATGGGTCTTACATGGCGATCTCTGATTGGTTAGGTGAGTCATAAATAATCACATCATAATCAAGGAAGGGATAAGCGTCAATATAGTCGCCGCAAACCAAAGGTCGATTCGGGTTAGAGTACTAGTAGGCTACTTAGTATCTCGGTCTGTATAGGCTAAGAAATCCATCTGTTTCAATGTGCACCTGTGAGTGTGACCTATCAAGCCCAATCCAATCTTATTGTTGAAAAACTATATATATATGGGTGGTCGGGATCCCCTTGCACTTTTGCGGTTCATTCAATTCAGATAGATCATGCTCCCATTTAAAGGGTTTTTGGTTTTTGATGATCGTAATCCATGAACTTTGATCACTTGTGGTGCGAAACGGCTTGTCGTGTTATTGGAAACAAACTCCTGGGGTTATGGGTGCTATTTGCGCAAGTTTTCTTAGAATAAACAATGCAACTATGCTTTGTTTATACATAATATAATTTGTACATGTCTCTTCTTAATTTGGCATGCTTTCTTCACAACAGGGGATGGTTTACTAACAAGCAGCTATCGAAAATGGGAACGAAATAGGCGCCTGCTCACTCCGGGCTTCCATTACAACGTCTTGAAACCTTACTTCAAAGTGTATAATGAAGCCTCCAAGCAGTGTGTGGTTAGTGAGTGTAATGAAACATAGACATATACGGTATAGCGGTGTGTATAGTCTACTGTTCAAAGTTTACTGAAACCCTACAGTAAAACCATTGCTGGAACAGGCCTATCTGCTGGACAACTTACTGTATGTTCGCATGATAATAGCCTACACGCAGATAACATCTATGATCATAAGGAATATGATTGCCCAAATGTTCAGTTTTATCCATCATCAGCAAGTGTGCATTTAATTAAATGGTTCAGCACGGTTTTACGAATATATGCACATAATTATAACCCGAACCCTGAACTCAACTTACACGCCAGTATTCAGCCGAAGTTCTCATATGAATTTTACGTTACACATCCCAAATGCATGGGGCAATTATTGTATACCACTGATATACTGTGGCGATATATCATCACCTAACTTGTACGTCCACTGCTCTGTATTCAGCTCGATCGCACGTCAAAATACAAGAGCATATACATTAGTGACCATCACGTTCACCTTATAGGTTTAATACCCACAGGCTTCGATAAAGTTGTCGAATGAAACTAGTGAATATGTCGACGTTCCATCTATAGCCACCATGCTGACTCTGGATGTATTATTACAATGTGCCTTCTCATACAAGGGGAATATTCAAGATCAAGGGTAAGTTTATCTATTTTTTGCGATGTAATAGAGTAATTTAGTTGTAGAATATTCTACGTACAGAACGTATTTTCGCTATAATATATTATGTACAGTACACAGTCATAATCACAAATATAAGAAATGAAATCACCGTCGACGTTTTATATTGTGGCACAGTTACACAAATTTCTACCGTTTCTTGAACAGCCTACTTTGTAGTTTGTATTGCTGGGTTTTCGAATACACCAAATTTCCGTTTGGCTTCACAAATGCTCTCGACATCTGTCTACAAAACTGCATATTATAAAACGTAAATTCTTGATATTATGCCTATAGTAAACTTGGTTTGACAATGGCAATAGTAGGCTGCGCTGGTATGGCAAATGCTCATATGTACCCATTTGGTCTATATAGGATATGTTATTCAGTGGAATGTCCTAATATATACGGGGATCCACTTGCCGCCATCTTGAATAACCTGGCTTGAAATCGTACCGGACAGTTTTTTCACACAATATT
>WNLI01020684.1:0-11748 GCA_025802215.1 Wirenia argentea
ATTCGGATGCCCTCGAATAGATCGGCGTAGTCGTTGTTCCCGTTGAACAGCCTAAAAGGGGCATTAGGATCTACAAATCTAGCGAATTTGACACAATTTGAGAGAGAATTTGCTACATTTTTGACATTTTTTTGCAAATTGTTAGCAATTAAAAAAAAAATGCAATTTTTAAAGGCAAATTTTTTGGAAATTTTTTTCAAATTTTTGGGAAAATTTTTAACACATTTTTTTGCAAATTTGTTAGCAAATTTTTTGGGAATTTTTTGCACATTTTTAGCAAATTTTGTGTGAATTTAAGCGCATTTTTAAAGTAGTCTATTTTTTGATATTTTTTCGACAAATTTAAAGAAATTTAGAAGAATTTTTATGCAAATTTGTGATAAATTTAGAGAATTTGTTAGGAAAATCTGTGAAAATTTGCTAAAATTTTCCAAAAAATTCACAACATTTAAAAAAAAATTGTTAAACCATAAAAGTTATCTAGAAATTGGCTAAAGATTCGCAATTTTCATAAAAATTTTCACTTAAAGTATCGGTTTTCAATAAAAACATGCCATTTAGGCCTACTTAAAAAAATGAGTTATGATAGAAACGGGATTTGTAAAATGTATGTAGGATGTAGATCCACGACCCCAGGGCCGACATGATCCTCAGACAATGCGTCACTGAGCGTCACTGAGCGTCACTGAGCATCACTGAGCGGCACTTAGCGTCACTGAGTGTCACTGAGCGTCACTGGGCGTCACTGAGCGTCACTGAGGATGTAGATCCACGACCCCAGGGCCGACATGATCCTCAGACAATGCTCCCTCATCTTCGGGTTGGACACGTCAGTCTCCCGAGATTCGGATGCCCTCGAATAGATCGGCGTAGTCGTTGTTCCCGGAAGGACAGGGGTAGCCTACCACATTGGATTTTCTATCTTGGAAAATTTTACAACAAATCTATGCCGTACAACTAATAGCCCAACTGGTTACTTATTGTCAATAAATGGTACCGTAGGCCTATATCCAAGAGGCGTAACTACGATTTTGGGGATTGTACGAGCGTAAATGCACGAGCGTAAATGCACGAAGAGGGCGTGGGGCGGGGGCTGGTATCCCAGACATTTGACTGTCAATGGTATA
Organism: Wirenia argentea; assembly: GCA_025802215.1. Classification (NCBI taxonomy): domain Eukaryota; kingdom Metazoa; phylum Mollusca; class Solenogastres; order Pholidoskepia; family Gymnomeniidae; genus Wirenia; species Wirenia argentea. The sequence continues at coordinate 1,128 of WNLI01020684.1, forward strand.
CACGGGCGCTTGGGCTGCGGGTTCGCGCCTCGGCTGCGGCCTTTGAACGGGGAATTTTTCACGGGCTTTCAAACTCGCAGTAATAGAATAGATCAGTAGCAAACAGTCAGCAGTTCATCCCTATGCATGCAGCTCATGCAGCTGCCTTGTGTAGATATAAAAGCATTCGATGATTTCTTTTGCGTTGGATCTCCGAACTGGTTGGAATGATCACACCTGAGCCTTCGGCGCATATATGACTGAGCAGAGTAATACAGCATTATAGGTTCGAATAGGACCGGTCGACCAGTTGCTTGCCCTAGGACCAGTGTCGCCCTAGGATCAGTCTTTGCCTCTCAGTCACCGATCGCCGTAAGAACTAAGATGACTACAGGCGAGAGAGTATTGCAGTTGCATCTGACGGACACGTGACGGAACTGCGTTTTTATGCATCCTCTCTTGATTTAGAGAGAAAGGTCTGCAAATATATGATGGTAGGCTCACTCGAGTGGACAGTGTGGTATTCATAAACGGTGTTAGTAATAGTAGCGTCGCTGAGCACATGTTTGTGGCGTTAGGGCTAACCAATATTCATGTCTCTAGATAGAATATGGTTGTCGTCAGAATTTATAAACGATCAATTGATCGATCAAACAAACGGTCAATCGATCGTTCAATCAGCGATCAATCGAACGGTCAATCAAACGATCAATCAACCAAACGATCAATGGAATGATCAATCAAACAGTCAATCGACGGTCAATTGAATGGTCAATCAAACGGCCAATCGAACAATCAATCAAAATATCAACCAAAAGATCAATCGAATGATAAATCAAATGATCAATCGAACATCCATATCAAACAATCGATCAAACGTTCAATTATTGAACCAAATTCAACCAAATGCTCAATGGAATGATCAACCAACCAAACGATCAATCGAACAATCAATCAGAGTCATTTGAATGGTCAATCGTACGATCAATCAACTAAATGATCAATCAAACGATCAATCGAGTGATCAATCAAACGATCAACCAAGTGATCAATCAAACGATCAACCAAACAATCAATTGACAGTCAATCGAACAATCAATCATACAGTCAATCGAATGATCAATCGACCAATCAACCAAATGCTCAATGGAATGATCAACCAACCAAACGATCAATCGTCGGTCAATCGAACAATCAATCGAACATGCAATCAAACGATCAATTGAATGATGGATTAATAACATTATGAATCAATTGAATGATCAATCGGATGGTCAATCAAACCATATTACTAAGTCTATACGATGTATGCATACTGACGATTGAACCAACATATATCTACTGAGTGGAATCTAGTAATCTATACGTATTAGGTAGTAGGGATATACGTACGCGACGAAAGTGTCGACTCCGAGGCCGGTGATGTCAGTAGCCACAGCCCGCCAGTTGGCCTGCACGATCTTGATATCCTTGGAGTTAGCGGTAGCCATTTTGGAGTTGGTTTAGGAACTTTGGTGATCTGAAATTTGCCAAAATACATTGCTTAAGGACACCGCAGATAGCAAATACGCTACACATCAAAAAGTGAGCGGGTGCACTTGCATTAGCCCACTGTACAGGAACGAGAAAAAAGTTGCTATAAAATACAATAGGCATATACATACATTACATAGGGTCAGGTGGGGCACAGTGGGTATGGTTTTTGCCACTTTTGAGTTTGTCATCCAATAATTTTTCAGTATAATTGATTTTCCCACAAATGATATGTTCTATTATACATTCAAGGTATATAGATGATATAAATATGAAAAACATCATTAAAAGTTCAATCAACTAATTGTAATTAATTAATATAATTAGTGAATTGACGCTATGTGGCTGGCGATAAATCCGGGGCACAATGGGTATGAGAATACCAACTTAAATTATAGACCTTAAAATTTAAAATTTTGTTTTCAAGTAGGCCTATGCATGACTATGAAACTATACCATTATGCTTGTAGATAAAACATATTGTGTAAAAAAGTGTGCTACATGCAACACAAAACAACTTGGTAAACGAAAGTGCCATAAAAACCCACTAGTATTACAGTTTGACAATATTAATTGTGCCCATTTTCATCCAAGTTACAACAATTTAAATTTCTAACAGAACCGTGAAGTTTTATGAACTTTTGTTACTTGTTTATTAATAAGTACACATTCTACTTTCAAATAAAACACAAACTATAAAATTTCTCACTATCTGGATTGTTTCGCGTCAGCCTAAACAAATACAAAAAAATGACACAAAAGTCGAAACATTCAATTGCACAACATTAAATATCGATATCTTAGAAATCGAACATGAGATGATAGCCTACGATAATAAATAATCAAAATGAAGCTGAATACCTATACAATCATAATTAATAACTTATATGGCCGTTAAAAGTCCATAAATTGGCGATTATACGTGTGACCTGAAAAAACCCATTGTGCCCCACATACCCATAATGATTGTGCCCCACCTGACCCTAGCCTACTTTAGTATTAGGCTCATACTGTACTATTATGTGCATGTCGATTGGGACCAACAAATATAACAAAATGCAGACAAACTCGTATACTGATATGTAAGAACTACTGTACTCTGGCTACAGCTCATGACGTACAGCATTATATTTTACGCGCCAATATGAGAACAATGCGTGCGATCTGAAAAGAGCATGCAAAGTCACTGTTTAGGTAGGTAGCCTAGTACCTATTCAGTCACTGTTTAGCTTTTAATTTAATTTTAATTTAATTTAATTTTATTATCTCATATGTATTGTAAAAAAACACATTTAGACAACATTATGTACATACATTAAAACAATAGGCCTAAGTAACATAACTGTACAGATATATACAATGTCTTCTTTCACACCTACACAGATATATAATAATTCATACATTTCAGAAATTAATAAATAAAAAATAATCTCACATTAATGATTAAAACATTACATGATAAAACAGTCATAATTAAAAACCTGTCAGATACATTTGTACTGTATACTGGATAAAACATATTATACATTCACAGTTACATTATGCTATATATACTCTATTGGCATACTGTAAAATTCACAATAAGCAGCAGACTGCTGATCAAGCTATAGGTGAAGTGGATAAAAACGTACATACATAAAAATCACCACCAAATACAGTTACTTTAAAATTCGCACAAACCATTATAATTAATACATACAGATAATATTATACATTATCTAAATTTGCTTTCTATGATTTGACATTATGCCCCTACTGGCAACATTCTTTTGAGTCACCCTGTACATGTACACATCTGTCACAATGTCACGCTTATCATACAAGTGATTGAATTACTATAAACTTTACAAACAAACAATATAATCTCACGACTCAATATCTACAGAAAAATCAACACAAACAAAAGTATAATGCTTTAAGCATTTATTGCAGTATAATACTGTGATGTCCATTATGCAGACTCACATAATGACATAGGGATATTGTGGACACGGGTATGTCGGAGGATCCTTTAGGATGTACTCCATCCCTATGTTGTCAGTGGCCGGTTTGCCATAGTTAGCGTCCTGTAAGAATACAATATAGCCTACATGTACATTCGGTTCCATAAAATAACGCTACACTTGATTTGGAAACAAAAAAATACATAGGCCTACTACGTAAACATAACGTATACTTACGAAGCAGTAAAAATGTGTACGGTCAAACTGTACATTAATGTATTGAGTAGGCCTATGTCTAATATGGTTACATCTCGAGGAACAATAAAGGTACCACTAATATACTTTGTATATGCATGTTTTAACAGTACGTTGTCATAATATCAGGAAAGTATGTATAGCTCAAACCTACATTACGTTCAAAGCAGGGGAAGGATCCATAAACCCGTAAAGTTTATTGTTATCACAAAATAGAAAAAAACCACCTTTGAATGAGAATCGACGAAATACACCAAATTTTAACAGAAAATTTTAACCAAAATGATACATACTGCACAATGTACATACCCCAACGCACCGTTCAAATACCTCACCACTCCCAACTACATATGTCCTATACTGCATGTATATGCGAGACTAGATATACATTTTCAAATTATGTTAGAGTAATATACTCAAGCAGTCTTGAATTTAGACAGACATCAATCCTGACAGCGTATGGCTTCAATCGCAGTGTATATTTGCGTGAAGCACTTTGCGATTGAACAATATATCTAGCATAACGTTATTTCTGCATGGTGAATTTTATATTTTTCGTATTATTTCGGCAACAAGAACGTACTTTTACACTGAATGCACTAAACGCATGTAGATTTCACCATGTACGTTATTAACCAGAAGTAGGCCTAAGACAAGCCAACTAATGACATTAATTTGACAATAACAAAAGCAACGACTCACTGGGCTAACACACTCTGCATGACTTCGCACAGTTCTTGACCATGTAGCCCGTATATTCGCCACCGCAGTACCCCGTCTTAGCCCACTCCATACATCCGTTGTGCTTGTCCTGACACGATGCTGAAAAATCGCCCTACTTGCAAAACCAATAAAACCCAACTAAAACCAGTCATAAGTAGACTATTTAAAATTGTAGAGCATAACTGCAGCGCCAATCGGCAGTGCAGATTTCTGTGAACAGCGCTATACAGCTATGCAGAATGTCCCAGAAAAACTGCCCCACTTCCAATTGTGCAATAACCAGAAAACTATATGATGGATGCAGGCTATGACACATATATCTTTGGATATCTTAACCCCCTCTCTCTCGTAATGATGCATGTGTATGAAGTAGGCCTACATGCATCAATTATATAATGTTATTTGGCGTTCATATCATGCGCGTTGTCCCTCGACATGTCCACTGCATCCAGCTAGTCAGATCATGGAACGGCTCTCCATGGCTTGTACCACTCGGCAAGTGATTCTTGGCTGAGCACGCAACATCTGCACCTCCAACATTACTATCGGTTCGCGCACATCATCGATCCTGGATCCGCCACAGATGCCGAACTTACAGGTATACTTTACTATATACATCATGCCTTATAACTCTGCAACTTCCACTCAAATATTGTTCGATGCTATATCCAGAGGAAGAGGAGGTTCGTTCCTTTAACCTGGTATAATTACATTCTAGGTATACGCATCCTAGGTTTTGCGTAATTTATTACGAAATTTCCAATCGCTTTTAGGGTCACCCTGTACAATTGGGCAAATATCCATTTGGAGTATGTCTCACATGATGACTTATAACACTGCGACTTCAACTCACATAGTGTGTGATACATCCAGTGAAAGAGGAGATTCATGGCCTTTAACATGGTATAATTACCGTCAGTCGGGGTGAGATTAATATCCGGGATGAGTTTGATCACTCTCAATCAGAGAGAGGAAACATTGTCTTTAAGTTGAATGGTATAATATATCTTAAATAATTGGATCATTTCTGAAAGAAGGGTGTTCCCTCAATATATGTTCAATTTCATATTAAATCATACCTTTGGGGAGTTTTCGGGGGAGACAACTTTTATAAATATGTGTATTTTTAGGCGTAAACATAGGGCACCCGAGACGCCTACTATACATTTTCTAATTTTGACTTATACGTCACGAATTACCATGGGCACAATATAAAGTTGGCTTTAATAAATATATTAATATACGGTAATGTTCTAGTAAACGGGTAACATTTTTTACATTCAAATAATTTTGATGGTGGGGTTATTTATGTGTAGAACGAATTGAAAGTGTAAGAAAGATAATATAAAAATAAACATTTTAATGACCACCCATTAGTTACTGTATACTAATTGTTGTCCTACCTCTAGACATATACCACATATGTAAGATAATACATGCAAATAATGTGTATGCCATTAAATTTCATATTATCAAGAAAAAATCATATTATACATGAAAAATCAGGGTGGTGCTTAACTTTTTTCCAGATGTATATATTTAAATCAAGTTATCATACTATCAAGTTATATGGAATCACCTGGAGTACCAGAGACGATTATTCGATGTGATGTTACTGATTATATATCGCAGTAGTGTTATCGAGATATACTACTCCCATTTACCACCCGTTATAGGCTACAGTGAGGTCTGTACTATGTAGCCTAGCTACTAGTTAGTAGCCTACTGCTGCATTGATAGGCCATATTATGTAGTCGGTATCGGTAATTACACTTACGTATCGGAATAGCTGTCGTGACATAACCTGTAAAATACACAAAATAACTACAACACATTACGACAATAATATGGAAGTGTATGATTCAAGTATATACTTGACCCTCACTATTGGACTATTATAGAAGACGCGACTTGTCTGTTACGTCGCGCAAACTTTCACTGGTCCACAATTTGGTAATGCCCAGTTTAAGATACTGAAACTGGAACTAGTAGTAGTAGTAGTTATTGCTTAGCCAAAAGTGGCCGTGGCAACTAAGGATCTGAAAGACGGACGATCTTGGGATAGTAAATTAAGTCTGGTATGGGGAGTGTATCTGATACCTGTGATACCCACGTAGAACGGGGACGTCCCCTATGGCGTCGCCATCCTGTGGGAGCACGTGGAATGGCTATGGCTTGTATTAATTTACGAGCTGGGACGAACTGGAACTGGAACGTTGGTATGGTATTGTTATGACCGCAGATCAACTATACGTCGCAGCTAATATTGCGAGGTTTCCCGTTAAAACCAAGCCAACTAATAACGTTGGCTTTGATAAATATATTAATATACATTAACATTTTTAACATTCAAATAATTTTGAATGTGGGGTTATTTAGGTGTAGTACGAATTGTGAGTGTAAGAAAGATAATATAAAAATAAACGTTTTAATGACCACCCATTAGTTACTGTATACTAATTGCTGTCCTACCTCCAGACATATACCACATAAGATAATACATGCAAATAATGTGTATGCCATTAAATTTCATACAGTGCGTATCAAAATAAAGGCCAAAAATAGGCGGACCCGCATAATTATTCAAAAATCCAATGGGCGTACCATGGGCGAGTATACATATTAATAAAAGGCGCGTTGTCGTTTTTTAAAAAGTGACATGACATATTTTGTGAAATAATTATAGTAGCCTGCACGCTCAGTTTTATTGTAGCAATATTTTTAATGTTAGTAAGCTTAACACTGCACTGTTTGTGTGAATGTTTAGGGTCCGTTACCTTCAACTTGGGCACCCCGCCATGCTATATACAAACGTCGACTCGCCGGACCATGTCCATCATGACGTTGCGCACAACTGTCTTTGGTGACGCAGTTCGTTGATTTCGTGTGCGATCCGTTCCTGCAACATTTGGTGGTTTTCGGGTGGTGTTCTGTACACTTTGTAATACCACAGATAAAAGTCTAGCGGTGTTAGCAATACCACTCGGTGTCGCACTATTCGACGCAAAAGCTCCCTACCACACTACTCGATGCACATGATCCAATGCCACACGTTCGTCGGGGCGCACCATCGCACGCACATCAACCAACGCACACCACCCGACATACAGCAACCAACACACACCACTCGACATACACCAACCAACACACACCACCCGACATACATCAGCCAACGCACACCACCCGACATACACCAACCAACGCACACCACCCTGCATACATCAACCAACGCACACCACCCGACATAAACCAACCAACGCACACCACCCGGCATACATCAAACAACGCACATCACCCGACACACACCAACCAACGCACACCACCCGGCATTTATCAACCAACTCACACCACCCGGCACACATCAACCAACGCACACCACCCGACACACATCAACCAACGCATATCACCCAGCACACATCAACCAACGCACACCACCCGACCCACATCAACAACGCACACCACCCGACATACATCAACCAACGCACACCACCCGACACACATCAACCAACGCACACTATCCGACACACATCAACCAACGCACATCACCCGGCGCACATCAACCAACGCACGACACCCGACCCACATCAACAACGCACACCACCCGACACACATCAACCAACGCACACCACCCGACATACATATCGACAAACACACACAAGCACACTGCTCGACACACATCCACCAACGCACACCAGCACATCACTCGACACACATAAACCAACGCACCCCAGCCGACATACATCAACCAACCAACGCACACCATCCCACACGCATCGCTCGATGGCGCACCAACCGACGGCTCCACCAACACCACTATAGTATATTGTGTGTATGTGGTCCGATACGCTCTTGAATAATATAAACGACACCTGCACCTTTAAATTTGGCGTATGTTGAACGACACGCCTTCGTTCATGAAATGTTCATAATTATGGTAAGCCAACTGACATTCACTATGGGGCCACATACGATAAGTACGCTATTTGAAACATTTCCTCGCATTGGCTACACCCACTATATTTCTGAATAAAATTAAAAATTGCGTTAATTTTGATACGCACTGTATATACAATGAATGTCGTATGCTATGGAGATTCCACTTGCGCTTCAATGTCAGCATGACAAGTAATTCTTCAACTGTTTTACGCTAACAATAATAAACTTGTCCATGAATTATTATTATTAGTTATTTATTTAGTTATATATATATTTCTTTTTCCCGCGCGCAGACAATTATTATTGATTTATCTTCCTATGATACATTTCGCATTGAAACCTTTATACAATCACTTATAACAATATAGACGAATGATTATTCCTCGTATAACGTTATAACCTATTATGTAAGGTGCGCATACTATTATGCCACCATCCGACTTATGCATCCCCGTTTGTTTTATCAATGAGATAGGCCTAGAATGACACTGCGTGGAGAATCCGTAGATATCATACGGGTTAATTGTCTCAATTCCATTGACAACGACAAAATTGCAGGGATGAGGCACAGTCACCTATTTTTAATGTCTTATTTTTGTGACGTAATGATTGTGGTGGACACACAAGTGTACCTCCTTCCATGGTGTTCCAAACATAGATATAGTATACTTTCTACATAAATGAATTTTGAGAGAGAAACCTTTCTGTAAGCATAACCGACTATGATCTTTAGTGGTAAGGAAGATAATCACCATGGTGCAAAATCGCTCTCATTACATTGTAACCATACAATTATATTCTGTACGTTAGTCATTTTACATTTTGTGTATCACTCATCGTGTATGCCATTTTTTATATTTTGTAGCCTAGGCTACTTTTGCCTATCTCTTGTGATAGTCGATATCGTACCGTACTAAAACAATTACTGTAGGTTACAAGTTTAGATACAATTACTGTAGACTACAGGTTTAGGCCCAAGAGCTCAATGTGAGCTCAACGGGTACGGTTCTTTTTCAAATAAAAAGTATGTAGGCTTAATTTGACCGTCAATAACATCCATATCATCCCTCAAAAGATACTATTTGCTTTCAGTGCCCCTTTCATATTTAGATTAGTTTTGATAATCCTACTCTTAAAGGTACAGTCCGTTGAAAAAACATGGTTTAAAAACGGTGCTTTGGTAGTATAAACACAATGTCCAACGCCTACCTCCATTCGGACAGTGGTAGAAATTCATTTTGAGGTCATTCAAACTGCTTGCTACTTTAGTGATTTAGTGTGACCGCAAAAATTAATGCCGTCTGCTACAGGAGTTCCTGCAAATATTTCTTGATAAATGGTATTTTATGTGCTTCATAATGTAATTTTACATCGGAATATCATTGAAAAGCATAGTTTTATAGATATTTATAAATTATTTTGTGTCACAAAATACCCTTGTTTTTGTTTACAAAAACATAATACGAATAACTAAAACAAAAAACACAAAATCCAATAAATTTCCATGACCTAAAAATTGATATTTTTTTGCAATGCAAGAGTAGAAATAGGTGATTGACATGTGTATTTTTTGTGAGACACCATTTTTAAGCATTGTTTAATTTAAATAGCACTGTATGTAGGCTACCAAAAGTTCTGGAATTCTATAGTATCTATACATTGCTCTCACTTTATCGGTATATGTACCATTATAGTATATTATAAGTATTACAGTATGGCTATTGCTCTGGTTTATACGTGAAATACTCAACTATACTTATAGTTACAGTATACAGTATTACAATCACAGTAGGCCCTATAAAGTATAACGAATTAAGATTAGACACATTGGTTATATCGTATTATAATAGCCTTCAATATAATAGTGCAATAATGTAATGTGATATTTAGAAAAGAATAAATACTCCAGTAACGTTTCAGCCTATTCGTATTGGCCTATACTAAACAGAGATAATTACGAGAATTGGTGTAACGTATTGTAAAAAAAGAAGGAAAAGAAAAAAACCACAACAACAGAAAAAAATTAGAAAAGTAGCCTACCAAAACCAAAACAAAACAACAGCAATAAGAACAACACCACCACCACCACCATCAACAACAACAACATCACCAACAACAGAGGCAGCAGCAACAACAACAAAACAGCAGCAACAAACCGACAACACAACCACCACCACAACAACAACAGCAACAACAACAACAACAACAACAACAACAACAACAACAACAACAACAACAACAACAACAACAAC
>WNLI01020795.1:0-11744 GCA_025802215.1 Wirenia argentea
CATCATCATCATCATCATCATCATCATCATCATCATCATCATCATCACCATCATCATCATCATCATCATCATCATCATCATCATCATCATCATCACCATCACCGTCATCATCATCATCACCATCATCATCATCATCATCATCATCATCGTCGTCGTCGTCATCATCATCATCATCATCATCATCATCACCACCATCACCATCATCCTCATCATCCTCATCATCACCATCATCATCATCATCATCATCATCACCATCATAATCATCACCATCATCGCCATCACCATCACCGTCATCATAGTAATCCTTGTTGGTGGCCAAATGCTCTCGTAGGACCATGCTCCGCCAAGTAGTCCGATCGATGTCTCAGGTTCGAGAACGATTGCGAGGTTGAGACACGCATACTGGGCACCGAAGTCGAGCTCTCCGAACCAAACTCAAAGATATATTATTTAGTTGGATATTTTTACGCAGGACATCATCTCTCCTAACATGATTTCAGTTGAGTGATGCACCAAAAGCGTCGTATACGTAACGGCTATGGAACCAGCCAAGTTTCCGATCCGTAAACAAGCGTCAAAAGAACAACCTCAGCCAATATCACATATACACTTGATACGATCAGATATATCTGCTTACGCGCCATGTCAGATCTGTGGTTCCAGTAGGCATAACCATGACCGAGAAACTCAGTTAATGTGCGTCTGCACTTCACTTTCGATGGACGCATTATACGCATAGCTGCAATCGCGTGCCCCAAGTAGTATAGCATGTCCTCCATCCGCTCTACCGAGTCTCCTTCAATATGTTTTCGCTGGTATACCACGGGGCACGGACGACTGTTCTGAATCTTCATGCTGTGTATAATATACACTGTAGTGTATATACCGCATAACTTTTGTTTCAGCAATAGCAACACACTCATGCAGTATAGCCAAGCAGCTTATAGCTGAATATTCAATTCGTAGAAGGACAGCGAGAGGAGAGGTAGGTCATCGACATACATTCGAGATGCGACACCATTCTACTGATGTCCGACGTTGTCATCGATCGTTCTTTGAATTACAAAAGCGAAGATAGTGAACACCAGTGCAGTGGAAACACCACATGTACGTATATCCCCGTCAATGTTTTATACAAAGTGAAATTGTAATATTACACTACGAACGTATAACTTACAATATTGTCTAAATTTAGTATTTTGTATTTATCACACATAGAATGACTGTTGTGATGTTGTGAATTAAACCATAATCCCAACGTCACATCTTGGATTATGTTTCTCCGTAGACGTTGCTCACAAACAGAAATACAATCATTATTTCAATGCAATCCATGCAATCATGGCCTATAGCTGATTTGACGTGAATTAAACCATTAGGCCCTATCGCAACGCTGCTTTTTGCGTGTTGCTCCGTAGACGTTGCCGAGAAACAGAAATGGTGATCTATAACTACGATTGGTTAGGCACATCATTTTAGTATTATGATTCAATTACGTTCCTAATATCTTACTTAGCCTACAATATGTGTTATGGTATTTGGTGAATGTGTCGTGTTTTGCTTTCTGTTGTGGTTGGAAATTGTCGAATTGATGCATTAGTATTTTAGGATTTTTTGAATGAATACTTTTTTCTCCAAATAAAAAATATTATTTCGATTAAAATGTTTTTACATCATTAAAATCTATTAATTCCTTTGATCAATCGGATTAGGATGGACATCGACGGATTCTTTCGCACGGCGGAGTGAATTCACGCATACATTCGCCCTGCGGATTTATACACAGTCCGTTGACGTCTTTTAAAGTTTTAATTATTTATTAAAATTTGCGTGTAATCCGCAGCACAGATGCGCGCTCCATTGACGCTCCATTGAGGCTCGCACCCTCGCCTCGATTTACATTTAATAGGATTAAACCGTGGCTTAGATCGAGACAATACCAAACTTTGGATGGTGGACTGAAAGGGCAAACGCGAAAATCGTAACGAAACTGCGAAATCAGGGGAAATAATAGACGTTGACAGAGAGCTGACAGAGGATTATCTCCCGTTTGTAAGGATCCTTGTTGTCCCTCAATGGCCCTAAATTATTCCATTCACTAACTATGAACTAAGTTTGTGATTTGATAGACTGGTGGCGATTCAAATTTAACGCGTCGCTTTTCGGACTATGGTGCGCGCTTTCATCGCAGCCACTCGAACGTGTCGTTGAGGAAATGGAGCCAAATTGGAGTGTTTTCGAGGCGATATTTTGTGTGTGCCAATTTGACGTTTGACACTTTGACCCGTGACACTTGTAAAATAAGTTGCTATTAAGTTGCTATTGATAGTAAAGTAGTAATTTTCATTCACACAACTTGATGTCACAAGACTGCTATAGACACTACAATATATCAATTTTGTAATCAAAGTAGATGGACAGAGTAAAGTCGCCGAGAAGACTGAAACCCACTAACCATCGATATACTGTAATCGTTCGCCCTGACAAAATTAACACAAAATTGCGTGTATACCAAGTTTGATACATCAATTTAATTTGAATAACTTCTGGTTATTTTGACAATTTTTTATTATTGCGGTGTCCAATGCAATGTACGTGTAGGCCTACCGCCTACCTATATCAAAAGCGAAACCATGTAGATTTCGTTTACGTTCTGGCGATGTACTCGTCAGCGATTAGTTATTTGTGAAGCGATATATGTACATGCATGCTAAAACATTTGAAGTTACAGATTCGAGAAAAATCTCTTGATATAGATATTCAAACTTATAATCTCCATATATGCATGGCTAAATCAGGCGAATATCTCCGATCAAGAGTTTTCATTAAACATAATTAAAAAGTCGAGAGCAATTGGGGAGGTTATTGGGTGTTCCGCAGAGTGAGATTAACTCCTTTCTTCCGTCCATTATTCTGCACAATATCAATCTGTGTGACTCTGTGTGACTCGTTAATATGCAGAAGATTATCCCCAGTCATTGTGCACCGTACAAATTTAATAGACTCCTTTATTGCGTTGACTTAATTTAAAACGAATTCGACCACAAAGAGTGTGTGTTATCCTGGTCACGGCACAATGCTCAGCCGTTGGGGAGCGGTTTATTGTACAAACTAGCATTGAGTCGTGGGGATTAGTGTGTGGAATACTGGAGATTGTGGAAATGTGAACGTGAGAAACAACGCATAACGCCAATGATAAGTACCGACCTGTACAAACGCACACGATTCATGGTGGGTTCGAGGGGTTGACGTGAGGGCACTTTGGGCCTTCAATGGAAGTCTTAGGCTTACTTATCTGTTTGAATACGATTTGTTGCTCCTAAGGAAAGTCAATGGTATATCGTATAACAGCCTCGGGGTTACTTATCTCTTTGAATGCAATATGTTGCTCCCATATAAAGTTGATGTGTAAGTTATAACAGTTTTCGACTTAATTAGTTGTATGATGACGATTTGTTACTTCAAAAGAAAGTAATATTGCTGCTCTTATGTGGTCCACACAATAACTTAATAACGTTACAATAACGTAGAAGTGTGTTTGGTGTGTAGCCTATCTGTTTGAATGTAATCGGTTGGCCTATATTGGTTTTAGAAAATGTATGGACCATTTCATGAGCTTTTCGTTCGTATCAAAAGACGCGAGAGCATTATTCCAACAAAAACACGAAGGAGCATTCTCTACCCGCCTCTGGCTTGATTCAACCAATAATTTTGCTTCTTGGATACTTCAAACTCAGACTATAAGCTAGGTTACCCGTACATTCGATATCGACCGTGTGCTTTTAGATACTGCAAACGGCTGCGCACAGTCAGTATCGATCAATTACTCGCAAACGATTATACAGTCGTGCATTTTGTATTAAATCGATTGCTTCTTACACTCACGTTCGGTCGGTCTATAACTCTACATCGGTCGATTGCGCAGTCAATATCGATCGATGGTATCTGCAGTCTTTTATGTTCAGTATGACTCGATCGATCTCATCGTCTAGATGTTGCACGCGCTGTTACGCACAGTGGGTATCGATCGATTGCTTCTTTATATTATAGATTATCGTAAGGCGGGTGCGGGTTCAATAAAATATAATATAAATATAAATATTATGTGGTATTCTTATTATATCGGCAAAGTTTTCATGGGATGTAGGCCCTATCAATATTATGGATCGATGATAGATTTCGTGCTCTCGATCCTTCGCTCCATATAAATCGTACTGTTCATTTGGCACCCAGGGTCGTGGGTTCGAATCTCGGACTGTCACTCTGTGCGATCGGCGATTTAACTGAAAATTGTTCTGAGTGATTCCTCGGTGTTATGTGGGTGATAGCACGTTTCCCTATAGCCTCAGTTTACCAAGCCTGTAAAATTGGTACTGATTGTACATATTCACTTTCAATGGTGGATATATGGGTTGGGGAGTAAGGTTGTGCTACTCGTGCAGCTATTACACGCATAGGTCTATGGCACGGCGAAACTCTACCGCTGGTGACATCTGATTTAACGAGCGGTATACAAGTTTGGCACTTTACTTTTTACTTTACATTAATTATTACCCTAACATCTAATTTATTCATGGTGAAAAAGTTGTTGAACTAAGTAACGGTAGTGTGTAACTACACTACAGCAAGCAGGTTATGAAAGTACACCAGATTGGATTTGAATAATTTGGGCGCATAATTGATATCTTAACGCATCGCATCTCTGCTCACTAATTAACGGATGTTATTTAAATGAGGACCTAACAGGCGTTGGTTATTGTACGTCTGCCTGGTTTAGTCACGGTTGGACTGTGCTGTTATTGCAGTAATGGGTCCCGTTTGTACCAGACTGAATCAGAGTGATGGCTATCTCTGACGCATCTGTCCACACTTCACTTTCCTTTTGTTCGCGCTGATCCTGGGCGGTGGAATAAAATATGTTCTGTATTTGCTAATTGGGGATATAAACACGATACAATTAATTTACAGTTTTTAATTTTATTTGTCTATTTTTAGGTTTTGAATATTTTTTTCTCAATATTGAGCTGGGTTTGTCCTCGGTCCCGAGTTCAGACTTCAGAGTGTGTCCGCTACAGGTGTATGTATTAGCTACTGGTGTATGTGGGATCCCATTCTTCATAATCTTCAGTGAGTTTTCGCCGTCCGATCTGGGGTTCGAGACCGAGACGTTTTTGGAATGTCATTACTTGGGAAATGAAATTAGTCATGCTTGTCTCCAACTGGTTCACTGGCTAAATTGAGCATGTTTGGCTATGGCTTTCGTGTGAACTCTGCTGACTTTCCTTCTGCCCTCGAGTCATTGAAGATTGAAGATCCTCTCCGCGTGCGGAATTTTCCCCATGGCCCAATATTATGACTGTCACGGGAAGCCTCGTTAGTCCCGACGCGTTGAAACCATCGCAATCGCTGCAATCGTATTCAAACATATAAACAAAACGTCCCGCTATTATAACCTAAACAAATTTTTTTCTGTCAAACCCATATAGCGAAATGATAGATGAGTGTTAAGCGGAGTGTTCACTAGATAATCTTTTACAAAAATGCATTTCTCCCATTTACGTCCTATCCGGGATTCCCAAAAGGCAAAACTAATCATCAAGAGGACAGCCAGGCCAGACTCACACACCAATGCTTGAACCCATTAACAATGGCATTATGCCCCTTGTCGCTAAATGCCTGGAAACATGGAATTGATTAAGTCCGATTAACCCTGTCAGTAAATATTGACTGGGACTACAGGGGGTTGTGTCTTTCACAGTGAAAGTTTCACTCGTGATATCGTGACGATGACATATTTTTTTACCAGATAAAAGTAACCGTGTTGTAATTTAAGAAAATATGTGCTTTCTTGATCCCATTGTATTTTCCAATAGCGAGAGCGTAGGTGATCAAGCAAACTTTTCATAGTTGTACAGGGTCATATTTGTCGAAGTGGTTTTAATGAATTTAGTCTACGTACCAACTAAAATATACGTACGCCTATAAGCGCGTTGGTGGGGTGCACTGCTCTGATGAACTGATCTTAACCTCCGTATTTCTTCGACATTCCATACTCTCATCGTACATAGCTCACTCATAATCGTATATGCACGATGACATACAGTCGCTAGCAACACAGCAAGCAGCACACATGTACTCCTCTGATAACCTTTATTAATGACATCGCCAAAGCCGATTAATTTGGGTGAACGTTAATTGGCGACGATACGGCAGTCATTCCGACTTTTGTTGCGGCAGTCGTCACTGAGTCGTGTTGTTTGATTTCTCTGCCTCCGCACGCGACTTACACATTGCTGCTGTTATTAGTGGGTCTGATGACTTGAGATTGTAGTTTCGCATCGTCTCACTTAATATAAGGTATTGTACATGCACATAGTCAAACGACTGAATATAACGGATTGTGTCTTGACATCGGTGGACGATGTATATGCTACTTTCACATCGACTGACAAGTTAATATAGCGGATGGTAACTATATAGCCTGACAGCTTAATATAACGGATGGTAACTATATAGTCTGACAGCTGAATATAACGGATTGTGTCTTCACATCGGTGGACGACTTAACGGACTGTATGCTACTTTAACATCGACTGACAAGTTAATATAGCGGATGGTAAATATATAGTCTGACAGCTGAATATAACGGATTGTGTCATCACATCGGCGGACGACTTAACTGACTGTACTGTATGCTACTTTCACATCGACTGACAAGTTAATATAGCGGATGGTAACTATATAGTGTGACCGCTTAATATAACGGATTGTACATTGATAGAGGCCTAGGATTTAATATAACGGATTATACCTTCACATAGTCCGACGACTCAATATGTAAGAGATTGCCAGATTGTGCATTCACATAATATAGTCTAACTACTTAGTATAACGGATTGTTCTTTCACACAGTCTGACTATAGAGACTACTTAATATAACGGATTGCACATTCCAATGAATTACATAGTCTAGTCTAACGACTTAATATGACGTATTAACGGATTGTACTTTCAAATCGTCTTGACGACTTAATATAGTACCTATATTAAATATTAAATATACCGGATTGTACGCTCACATAGTCCGATGACTTATATTTATAATAACGGATTGTATAGCCTACTTTCACATCTTCTGACGACTGATTACAGTATAACAGATTGTACCTTCACATAGTCTGTGGTTTAAAACAACGGACAGGCTAGCGAATGAATATAACGGATTGTTACATTTCCATCTTGAAGAAGTGCAGTAAAGTCTCCATTTTCCAAGGACCTTGAAATTCGTATTACGATCGGTTTTTGTATCAGGAATTTATGAAAATTCGAGTTCTTTTCGTTTCACGAATGATTGAATTTCTAAAAAAAAATCCGAGCCATTTTCGAAGTTGGATAATTTATGGGTCACTGTGATTAGTTTTCATGTTCGTAATTACAAACACTTGGGCGTGTTATCCGTTAGAAAAAATCGCGGATCAGAATTATAAATAATATAGCGATTTCACTTCTAATATCCATACGTAGGTAACTAAGTAGCCTACTGTATAGAAGGTGCGCCCGCGGCCTAAAATTACGTAACCATTCAACTGTGTTTCTCGTTATCTGGGTGAGATTGGCATGATTATCTATCCACCTCGCACCATCCTCGTATACGTACCATATATTGATAGGAATCCTTCAGAACACGTGACGACAGACGATGTAGAAAGGCATTCGGGTCCCGGAGGTCACGTGATAAGAGACCCGAGATTACTTGACATTCATAGCGTCTTAATGAACCGATCTCGGCACGTCAGACCAGTTTACACGAAACACGTCAACAAACGGCGTTTTTCACGGCTCGCGGACCCGGCATCGCGACCTCCGCGCGACTCGAACGCGTCGAATGGCAACCCCAACGCGACATTTACGACGTAATACAAGAATTACGCGCTTGGGAGGAGGCGAGAACTGCGAATTGTGCGCTACGATGCACACTATCAGACGGTGGAATCGGTCGGGATGGCAATGCTTATTTTAGGTGTGTCTTCAGCATGGAACTAGATTATGATGTGTCGTGAATCTATCCATCCAAAACTCGATGGCGGATGGTATAGGCCTACGACAAATTAATAGCATATCTCTCCTCTCACAATCACGTAACGAAATCCGTTAAAAATAAGAATTTGTTCTGGCGGGGTATGAGCTATCTAGCTTAGCTAATGTGAGTCCCGTCGAACCGAACAAGTTGGCAAGCCTTTCTAATCACCATGCCTCAAATGACTCGGTCGGCGACTCGAATGATTGTTTTAAACATAACCCGTTTTGTGCATTTTTCAAACATGGTGTAAAAAATGCAAAGTAATGAAAAAATCGTAGCCCTACCGTAGGCTACAACTAAAATCAACGAAATTAATTTTATTTTGTTGAATATAATAGACTAATTTACATGATAGACCGTTCAGGATCTCGCAATGCAAACCATTTTAAATTTCAAATCTATCAAAAACAATTAATAACCACTAATCGCCCAAAAAATGTTTTTAATTCGTTGTCGCTATATTGTTGTGGTGATGTTTTTTTTTAAACGCGAAAAGAATTAATTTGTCGTTGTTGTTGTCGCCGTCATTTTTTTTTACTTTTAATACGCTAATACCCCTGGCACGCGCCATGCACTAGCTAATGACTGTATCAATCACGGCTAATCCAGGTAAAACAATTGGAGTCACTCACGTGCGCATTAATACATCCATTAGCCTCGCAGGTTCTTTATGATTTTCGCATCATTAGCTCTATACGACGTCGCGTACATTTATCATGTCAATAAAAACTGATCGTTCGCAATCACTGTGAAGTGCGTCCATTAGACATGGCTTGTTAATCGTCCACGTGCAGCGATATGCCTACTATTATGTACATGAGGTTTGAATGAGTTTCTGAACATCCGGATACACGAAGTACTCCCATGGAAAATTGAATCGTAAAACGTGTTCAGTTGAGTAAGCACGGTGTGGGCATGTATACTGTATGGCCTTAGTACAACCGCAGACTCCGCAGTAAGACGATGTTGTCCGCAATATTGGTGTTAATATTGTAAAATTCCTCATATTAAATTTCGCTGAAAAAAAGCAGTTCCTCCGATGGGATCCGAACCCGCGACCTTCTGTTTCCCGGACAGATGCTCTACCAACAGTTACTGAACTACGGAGACCTGATTTCAACGGTGAAATCAGGGTTTATGTCTTTACAACCAATTGTACCACATACCAGGAAAGCATCTGTCCGGGAAACAGAAGGTCGCGGGTTCAGATCCCGTCGGAGGCACTGATTTTTTTCCAGCTAAATTTAATATGAGGAATTATCATAACCAATCCACCTTAATACGTAAAATTCCTGTCATTCATTTCTTTTCGACCATTTTAGATTTTCTTGAATACAGAAGATATGACATTAGGCTAACATTCATTCACTCAAGACCCATTTCTGGCTGAAATTTCCTGTCGATTATACTAAGTCATGTTTGTAAATTGTTGAACGGGAAAATATCAGTTCGAAATGTGTTTATCCGATTTGCTTGCGTTGACAAATCTCCTACACACGTCGCCACACGCCCCTCATCACCTCACTGACATACCGTATTATCTGACTCCCCCGCGACACATGCCCAGTGAGCGCCTCGGGCATTCCGCTTGTCAACGGCCATTTTTGCGAGCGCGAAGTGCGCGTGCAGATCGCGCGGAATTAATGTTACACTACAATCCCCGCCATAGCCCGGGGCCTGATTTCATTGGATAGCTCGTGCCCGCGGCGCGATTTTATTGGCTAGTTTGGCGAGATCACGTAACTGGCGACAATGAGCTAATGAAGTGTGTCTATAGTTTTAATTAGGTGGAAAATTAATGTAATTGGAAGAGGAACCCATCGGCGCGGCGACGTAATGGAGATGAAACGGTCACGTGATCGAAATATCCGTCTGTAATTTTGTCATATTTCGATCGATTTTATCTTATCTAATCATAGGATTATGTTCTATAACTTTGAAAGTTATCCGATATTTCCAGGTATTATAGGTCTACCGATTGTTATAATCATATATAGCATTCCGCGTGTAGCCTATACGTTCACAGTTAGGCTATAGATACCATAACGCAATATGGCAGACACATAACGGTAATCCAATTTGATATTTAGCACCATATATCACGATATGGGTGGATAGACAATTTCAGGTAATATGATAAAAGCGTCCCTAACAACCTCCACAATAATCAAGCATCTGCCCACGTATATATATAAAACCACACATTAAAAGCTATCCAATTTTCCGCTTTACGTCCATCTATCACCAATCGCCAACGGCAGTGTTTTTGAGCGGTGTGGTTTCATTAAACATTGATGATTTTGCGGCAAACTGAAACAACGTAGTTAATTAACTGTCACTTACATTGTTAATTAGAGCCGATCGCCCGTAGTATGTCGAATCCCGAATGCCCAGATTGCCCGTAATTCCTCTATATTTTATTAATTACCTTCGGCCATGCCGTATCGGTATTGCGTGCGGGACCCGGGGCTAGAGACTCGTGCCGGTGTTAAAACTGGCAAATGCTCGGCTCTTGCATAAAATATGGTTAAAATGGCAATGAGTTGATTCAATTACGGCGTTATACATCAGAGAATTAATCATGGTGGGGAGAGGTAGCTGCGCTAATTACTCTACAAACTCATCTAACAGAGTAAGTCACGAAAGGCTAACGTAACGTACGATATTTCGGTAGCGAAGCATGGTTATGCTACGTTACATAACAAATACAAGTACTGCAACTGGGTATAACGGAGAATATCGGAGGTATAACGGGGTACGTATAGCGGTTTGCAACGGAGAATAACGCGATAGTATGGAGTATAACGGAGAATAACGGAATATAACGGAGTATAACTGAGTATAATGGGGTATAACTGAGCAGCGTATTACGAAGTATAACGGAGTATAACGTAATATAACGGAGTATAACTGAATATAACGGTGTATAACGGAGTATATCGGAGTATAAGGGGGTATAACTGGGCGGAGTATTACGAAGTATAACGGAGTATAACGGAGTATAACGGATTATAACGGAGTATAACGTAGTATAACGGAGTATATCGGAGTATATCGGAGTATATCGGAGTATATCGTAGTATAACGGAGTATAACGGAGTATAACGGAGTATAACGGAGTACAACGGAGTACAACGGAGTACAACGGAGTATAACGGAGTATAACGGAGTATAACGATTCTTTCAGGCAGAACCGGTTTAATTTGACTGCTATGGCAAGATGACTAGGTACAATAAGATTATCCATACTAACCGGGTGCATGGCTGTAATTCACACACGGATAAAAACCTCCATTCAAAATCAACATCGACATAAACAAGGCAATTAATGCTTTTATTCAATCGTTCAACGATTCACTTATGCAAGTTCGTGCAATAACCTCTTAACTGGAGATGGTTTTACACCTCAGACACGTGGTTAATGCCAATAAATGTGTAATGTAATGGGGATAATCGTGTAAACGTCGCCCACCGCTGCGTAAAAATGGCGCCTTTTATACCCCGGAAGCGAATATTCTTTCCCTAGGATGGCAAGGTACTATGGCAATGTATCACTGGGCCAATATCACGTGACGCCGGCAAAATTAAAAAATGGCGGCAGCACATTCCAAAGGCTACACGTTACTATGACCCTCTCTCAACGTGTGGGAAGCCTGTACATTTT
>WNLI01020905.1:0-11744 GCA_025802215.1 Wirenia argentea
CTGGTGGTCGATCGATGGTCCCCCATTCGATTTACTGACCGGGCAAGGCGAGCAAGATTCGCATTGTGACAAAACTGTCGAAGCGCGAACCCACGACCTCCGGCTTAGAAGTCCAACGCTTATCCTACTGCGCCACACCGCCACTACCACTAAGACATTTGGCGGATCGTGAGGTCCAAAAATGCGGCATATAAATGTCACACTTTACTTTTACTTTACTTTTACTTTTACAAAAAACAACTTAGATACTTTTACAAGGACGTTTGTAGAATTGTAACAGAGAAGAGTGTAGCTGTTATACACTGCATTCACAAAACTGACGACGGTGAATTAACTCGAAAGTATCTGTAGGTCATATATCTTCTAATTCCAATATACATGTATACATAGTTCAAGTTGTACCAGTAATTTCAAAAATATGTAAAACTATACAAGTAGTGTCGATGTTCCACATTTTTTACTCGATGTCACCAAAGTGGTAGACGTAAGAGGAGGATCAGAAAGTAGTATCAACAGTATACGAGGAATAATCCGATTCGCCTGAAATTCCGCACACATCAAGAGCAGGGTCAGCAGACAGATTTATGAAGATACTGTCAATTACATTTTTTTGCAGCTACATCGTGAGAAAACGCCATCAAAGATATATTTTAACAAATGCAGTAGGTCTATGGCCGACACAATAATATACGGTAACTAAACCGCATTTTAAATGGTTAATAAAAATTTACCGTATCTTCCCAAATATGACTGATGTGTGCGGAATGTCAACCGAATCGGATGTTAGGAAGTAAAGGATATGACCTCCGCTTATCGTCTTACCTAGGATATAATAATATATTAACATTTTTAATGTTGTCACTATTGTAAATTATTTTCTAGTTTATACAAAATACAATGTATTTTAAACATTTATGATAATGCTTACAGTATGTTTAAATGTATTCATAGTTGTTTAATTGTTCCAGTAACTGTTATAGTATAACGTAATGTATACAGAAACATTTAGTAATGTACTTTGTTATAATTACTTAAGCTTGCTAGTATTTATATTGTTGTTTTGTGTTTTTTATAGTTATGTATATTTGTGGATATCGATGTAAATATTATGTTCAACAAGCTAAACTGTGTGTTGTTGTTCTTTCTTGCATGCCATAAAGAGTTAAACATAAACACTACGTTATACAATGTATCTCGATTTATGTACATTTCAAGGCATTCGTTCCACTTATATGATAATCTATCTCCTTTCAAAATGTCATAATTCGTTACTAATAGGGATAATTTTGACCAACAGAGCTGAACATGAAGTACTGTCATAGATATAAGAAAATTAGATGATATTATTTTACAATAAATTTTCTTTGAATATTAATACAAATACTATTGTCGAAATGCAGTGCTTAACAATCTTATATTGTTTTTAGACAACATGTGTTATAGTATGTTGCTATGGCTTCCATATTGGCCTTCCTTTTCATGAAAAATCTTTTGTAAAAACGCTATCATCTAATTTTTTTACATCTACATTAGTACTTCCTGTTTTTGACCAACAGAGCTGATTATCCCTATTATGCTTGACACACGAGCGTATAGTTTTGTGTTCACAAAATCGTGACATCATAAAGTAAGATAACAGAACGGGCCTTGGAGATCAACTGGAAACCCCAGATCATGTTACCGAAGTACAATCATGTAGATTCCCCACGTATTACCATTACTGATTATTACTATTATAATACCAATGGTGGTATATCCTAACTGAACATTTTTTCTTGAATAAATACGGTATATAATTATATGTATAACAATAATAATCATTACATTAAAACTACGAACAATATTAAGTAATAACGACATGTCGCTACGCCACGACGCACCGCACTATCCTATCCATAACACACGTCCAGTCGACGTCGCTTCACCCGACCCGACACCACCCAATGCCAAGCTATCCGACGGTCCTTCCACCAAGTTCTATACCAACCGACGCCGTGCCATGTCGAAATAATTTTATATATAGCGACACAATGGAAGTACACAAGTTGTGATTCCAGTGAATACATCATCTTCGACTACACCGAACGAAATGTAGTTTCTTACATGAGCGATACATTTGTATTATTTGGTATGTGTAATGAATTCGGGATGTGAAAGTAACCGTTAAAAATATGTTAATAATATGTAGATAAAATACTCGCAATACAAGGCAAATCAATCACAAAATTTGCCACTTAGTCCAAAAACAGAGGAAAAAGTCATTGAAACTTTCACAGATTCAATGATGTCATGATTTGATATTCATTCATAACAGGATTGTCACGTTGTTTATAGATTTCGGTTTGAAATACGTTCGTTTAGTGTACCTACCTACGTATACATTAATCCTATCTCGTTATTTTTGTGTACAATAATGTATGTAGGTATACACGATGTAAAATTTAAAACACAACATTGCAATATGGTAATATTTTTAAAAATTACTTTGAATAAAATATTTGCATAAGCAACTACTTACCTAAATATATGCATGGCAGATAAAATGTAGTTAAAACAATTTCGTATACAGTATAGAATACGGATTTTTTTTTAAATCAACAGTTACTATTAAAATATGTATACGTCGTTAAATGTCAAAATGCATACGAAATAAAGAAAAAAAGAATTATTATAGGTAGGTATGCTATAGCCTAGCTTACGTTTTTTTAGTTACTCGAAATCATAAAGAAATATTACGATACAGAATACGAATCACATACCAGTACGTATACGTACGTATTCATAAACAATATACACCATTGTATTTCGACGAAATAAGTTCATATTATGATGCATAATATACACGTGCTGCTGTTGAAGAAGGCTTCTAAGGTTTGCAGAAGTAGGTGTAGAACTGAAATCAAAATTTATAATAACTTTTTACCACAATACTCATGCACAGAATCACAGAAGTACCATAATAATAATACTGGTCTGTAGTCTACTGTGTAGATATATACTGTGATAACTCCACGTTTTGTCACACTATAGGTTACCAACATCCTCTCCTCAAAACGGGACAACATGGTTCAAATCCAACCCAACAAAAACATCATACATTTTCATGTGAATTTGTTATAATACTCGTTATGTAAGGCTTCTGGCGTGACGTACGAAAGGTTGACAATTATGAGGTCTTTTCATTCATGAAATAAATGTATGTTACCTACATTGTTTTCGAAAAAATGGGATAGTGATTGACGTGACTGTTAGAGGAGTACCACGTCGGGGATAGTGGGTGACTGTTAGGAGTAGTCCTATATTTATAATCAAATACTACCATCCATAGAAAGCATATGACGTACCTCGTCGATGTAGCCAATGTAGTTGCCCTTGTTATTACAGCCCGATCCGATCTGCAGAGCCGCTCTTCTCTTTAGGATGTTACCTGTAACGTACAGTAGATTAGTTAATTGATCATCGAATGATTGTTTAGCCTATATTTAATATTTGCCACTGTACCTTTAAATTCATCTAATTGACATTCATGCAATGGACATTCACATATTTTTTACGATAGTATATATAATTTTATAGAAATGTAATATTCTGAAATGGACACCATTATAATTTATTTATACAGTCCCGTGTTTTTAACTTTCTACCTGTATATTTATGCTATGTGAAATACGATTACACTAGTGGATTTAATATACTGTATCATGAATGAGTTGGCAAACCAAGTTGCTATTTTAAATCGCTCTCATGTTTTTATTATGAATAGAAAACAAATTTGATGCTACCATTTTTTTTGTCAAGAATGTCAAAGCAAACATAAACGATAGTCTATTATTCTGTGCGAAACTCTTACTTACCATAGGCTTTGGTAGTGCTTTCTGTGCCGTCCACGGTTATTTTTAGTTCAAGGGCGTTTGCGTCGTATGCCAGTTCAGTGTCCTTCCAGTTTCCTGCCTGTATATGAGATGTATGCATTTATATTAGATCTGGTTGTCAGTCGTTTACCACCGTTTAGTAGTTAACTAAACAGTGCAATCACATTCTATACACTATAGACGAATAGCATTTCGGTCATTCTGATTTCATGCAAAATGTCAGTAAAGCATGGATGTAATCGACTTATTGTTATATATAAGCATGATGTCATGGTATATATGCTTCTACGTTGTAACATGTACGTCGACATCATTCACTATTAGTCCTATGCATTATGTCGATGCGTGTTCATTGTACATACAGCCCTGAAGTATTTGTTATGCATCCACTTACCTACCAGATATATACTGTACTTTCAAAATATATGAACAGGAATGGCACCAACTGGAAATATGGAATAGCATAATATTCTTGACAAAAATAACCTTGTGACCGACGTGAGATAATGTAGGCTACAACATAGCTTAGTAAGGACTATAGCACTAACCCCGACATTAACGGTCGCCTCAAACTGGCCACTATTCGTGACGATCCTTCCCGTAACTTGATTATTGGCTCGGTCGTACAACACTTTGATGGATGCCGTGGGACCACAGTCACCATTGCCACACAATGTCTCCATCTCGCCAGGGTCAAGGACGTTGGTACCTCTGTCTGTCTCCATGAACCGGAACCGGAACACGACTTGTGGTGGCCACCAGCTGTGGGTAGTGGTGTGACGTCACATATACCCTAACTATATACCGTAGGGACATGGAATATGTGGGACGTTGGTGCCTCTGTTGGTGTCTGCCTCTATGAACCGGAACCGGAACACGACTTGTGGTGGCCACCAGCTGTGGGTACAGCTGTTTACACCCATATACAGTAATGCACGGAATTGAACGTGTAGGACGTTGTACAACCATATGGGGAGGGGGCAGCATTTCATGTGTAGAAATTTAGGGTGCTGCCTCCATGAACCGGAACCGGAACACGACTTGTCACCAGCTGTAGTTACATGTGTATAGTTAACATCAGGTTCCATATGAGGCCATGGACTGTATGGGACGTTGTCGTACTTTTTTCACCGTCATATACACCATGTGATGATGTGGTGCTTTGCCCAACTACGCATATGCAGTTGAGCCATTGGATTGTGTAAAGTTGTGCTGTTTAATACCATACTCTTGCCTACTCTTCCCCCAATACGATTGCATTCAAATATTGTAATATTATTATGTGTTGTGATACTATTATTTTTCAATAAAATTTATATAAACTAATACCATACTGCATAATAATACGGGGACATCTTTGTGTCGAAAGTGACACTCTCGTTTACAGTCATGTATTAGACCTATATTACGCGTTATTGAAATTCTCTTAGACAAATTTAGAGAACACGGCGCGTGTATGCCTTCGCTATGGTTCCGTCGTACAGTAAGCATCTGGTGACTGCATGGATGTGGATGTGGTGTGAATGTTGGTGACATTCTATAGGTGTTCTTTTCCGTTGTATTCGAGTCTTAGAATCGAAGATGGGCAATTCCTGCCATGGAAAATTTCATATGGACAGACGTCAATTTGCTGTGTATATGTGATTACAATAGTAAGTCATATATGTCACAAACCTATTAGCGAATCCCATGACCCTCAGTTTGTTGTTTCCATTGAAGAGTGCCGCTCCTCCTCCGATGACATTTGCTGGGTTTACCTTTCTCCCAGTCTGGACCTTGAAGCTGTTCTTGACAAAGATGCGTTTCTTGTAGTCTTTGTGGTTTTTGTCGAAAGGCAAGTACAGCATATGTTCACAAGCTGTGAATATGTACGCACAATTATTGGTACAATACTTATTATTTGTTGTATATATAGTATTATCAAAATGTGATGAATTGGGAGCAATGGACAAAGGTAGTTCTAAAACGGGGTGAAATAATTTATTAACCGGTGAAAAACGAAAAAGTAACGATGGCATTGATCACTATAAATGATATAAATTGGAAGCCGCTAGACGATACGACGTGAACGTTTAAATATTAGAACAGCGTGTCTACTGTGGTACAAACTATCAAGAAGAGACAACACAAAATGGATTGGCAACCTTGTGAGCAAGACAACTACCACCTTTTCATCAAAACTCGATATACGACTTTTAAATACACCAATGTCTGAATGAAATATATATATGACATAATCGCTTAAAGATATACACCTTCAATTTAAATACCGCAAGAGTAGTCTACTAACTTCTCGTAGGGTCGTAGGCGACAAAGATAGAACAACGGCAGTCTGTCGGGTCGAAGGCGGTTCCAGCGGCACAATCCATAGCTTTCCACGTGTTGGGGGATATCTGCTCTTCAAACACCCCAGGCGTTCCCACCACGGCCCGCAGTGAACACGTAACTGTACAGACAATTTCACAAAATTAGTCAAGAGACTAGATTCCACTCCGTAGATATATATAGCTTCGATCGTAAATATAAACTCATCATAAAAAGAAATGTTTAAAATGTTTACAATAGTCATACAATATACTGCAAAGTCAACAGATTTAGTAAATTTATGATTGAGTTTCCAGTAGGCAGCCACAAGAATTCAAGTTGTCATGGCCTAACGATATGGTAAAAAGCAACGGAGCTATATCCATATCTTCTGTTTTTGCTTCGACATTGCGACCATTTAGAAGTTTACAGTGCATACCTACTGACATGTTGGGAAGTTATTACTATATCTCTACATGCCCGTGGCCTCGCGATAATAATGCGTATACATGTAGCCTACTACTGCACTTACTCGGCGGTGTAGTATAATCACAGACGTCCCTACAAGTGACATCGTTTTCACAAGTATTAGTATTGGCCTGGTAAGCTTGACCAGCCGGACAGCACATCTGTTCCGCGGTTTTTCCGTTCTCACAACGCCAGTACGAGGAGCAGCTGAGGTGGTGGGCGTATGATGGGATGTTGTCGAACTGACATGGGTCTGCCAACAAAATACAGTGGACGTGTATCGATGTGTATGTATCTGGCAACAGAATACTGACCTCAAAATGTAGACAGATTACCAATGGCATCTAGTGTAGACCTATATCGGTAAACTAGTATGTTTTCGACGTGACATGGGTCTGTCAAGATAAACCATTATAATAATTGTCGTCCGTCACATAAAAAGGATTTCCTCCGTAGTCTCTGAAGTGGTTAATACAATCCGGCGCTCATTCCAGTTCGCAGTGTAAAGCAGAACAATGCAATGTACATACATCAGAAACCATACTGAACAACCTGGACAGGACACTAGTCTATCAGGTTACTTTCCGACTTTCACATTCGGGTGGTACACGGAGCAAACTCTACCCCATTTTAGTTGCTCGGTCAAAATCGACGGCACATGCGGCGAATGAATCGACCGCTGCCGCCTATAGGATCGTGATCGGCGTACCTTTTATATATTGTTTTATATAGTGGTTATAAGACAAAATGCGTATCCGTATATAGTTCATGAATAAGAATTGCACCTGGAGCGGTGTTATACCTAGGCCTACAAGAAACGTGTATCCGTATAGTTCACGACTACGCTATGTGACAATCTAATCCAGAACGTCCTATACACACCCTGTTATCCACTGATACATGTGTTACGCGTACAATGAAACGGGTAGCCATTACAGTATTGTAAGACTCACCCGTGGCACAGTCGACATGACGACTTCGGACACACTGCATTTTATCCTCGTCATAGAACGAGTCAAATGGACACGGCATTTCTATCATAAACACCTGCAATAGTGAGTGCATCAATTAATAGAGTATACATGTACGGGTATACTGGAAGCAGGGGAGCTTCCCGTGCCCTCGGCACTCTCCTTGCGCTTTCGCACAGGCATTGATTTTACTTTAGTCAAAAAATATTACAACGTTTCGCTATAAACCTTCAAGAAATCTGCAGCTTGCTTGGACTATACTAATGTACACCAAGCCTGACCTATATACATTTTCTCTTTTGCACATGTAAATGGTACTCAGTTGTACCAGGTTCATGGCATACCCGATCTATTTTTCAATATATGAAAACAAGATGTACTATGGATCTCGATTATAAGTGGTCAAAATCGTCGTTAGTTTTTTGTGAGGGCCGACCCGAATCAGCGACAAATGCGCCAGAACTATAACACACATTCACATAACGAGGTCGTCCCATCAGAAAATGTGGGTGGATCTCATCGAACCAATCAAGTGGCGCAAATACGTATGACATCGCGCGATACACTTCATTAATGACATTATACTAAAATGTACATAGAGCTGACCTGAAGGACGTTGAGACATTGTCGGTATGTGTAGCAGTAGTTCCGGTCGCGTTTCGTGTATATACCATTGACGTAGGGGCACACAGAGCAAATTGTGCTGTCGGGATCTGATAACACATCATTATACACATAGTCAGCATTGTCTTAAGGCTTTTACCTTGCGTTTTTCCTTACGTTGTTCCTTGCGTTGTGTCGTGCGGGTTTTCTGGCGATGTCGACGTATAGTGTGGTTTGAATTTGCTGAACGCAAGGTACAGCACAAGGTCAAATGCAAGGCACAACGCAAGGTACAACGCTTGGTACAACGCAAGGTACTGTGATAACACAGAGTGATGTATAGTAGCATACAGAGCCATCGTGCTGTCGGGATCTGCTAACACATTGTGTACACAAAGTCGTACGGTGTGTATTCATCAACATAAAGGAAATATTTTTTATATCTTTTAAAGGGTATACATACAGTCATTATACTAGAACACAACGTATACTGGAGTTTCAAAGCGCGATATATCCATACTCCCCCTCATTTAATTTGGAAGCATTTTGCAGAAACCACAGATACACTTTCCGGTTTTCGGGATATGTTGCAAAGTCTTCATGCGCCAGACACTACAAAATACAAGATATTCCCGTACTCACGCATCAATTTGCCTCCATCAGACGATTTTTCGTATATGGTATATTTTATGGCTATACAACGTACCGAGGGCGGTGGCGACGAGGCTGTCCTGTACAGGAATCGTCGAACTCGTCCCGTGGAAGTAAAAGTTATCCCCGGATGTTAGCCGCCTATTTCGGTCATTCTTTACACCACTCAAGTCGTAGATCAGTATGTAACCGCCATTAGACAACAGTCGCCGCGATTGGACCACAGCCGGGGCGTAGTTCACGGGAGGTTTTTCCGTTATTAAGATGGCTATCTGTGATGGAAGTATTACAGTAATTTTGATATTGCAGCAAGAAAACCCGTCTTTAAAAGTACACCCATTAACAATTATTTGTCATTATTCAATCAAAGACTCTATACCGCAACCGTGTTGGTTTCTGCATGGTCCTGTATTATATTCTATGTTCATTTATAAATTCTTCTAAATGGCCTGTTGCATCGAACATGGAAGCATTCCACGATGCATATGAACTTGTTTCCATAATAGACATGTTACATATTGCACACGTCGGCATGCACGTACAACTACTACTTTTGCTATACATCATGAACAATGGAACATACTATAGGTTGTTAATTTGGTGGGTTGAAACTTTAGCGAATTAACAAATTGTCGTATTTTCAATGGTTTTTAATTTGGCGAATTTACAAACATCTCTCATATGTCTAGTACTAAAACACTAATTGGCGGGGTTTTAATTTAGCGAATTATTCAAACAAGCGAAATTAATGAAAGTTTCACTCAGCGTTTCCACCTATACAGTAATCGATGACCGTTGTCAGACGATTGGTCAGGCATATGCCTCGAAGTATTCAGAAATGTCAGACACACTACTCACGTATGAACATATTTGTAAGTTTGTTTAATTTGGTTAAAATGGAAAATCGTTAAATAATAAATAATTTATAATATAGTATAGGTAATATATAGAATCTAATTTAGGTACTATGTTCTAACTGCCGAGAAGGAATACTCGTTAAAACCCACGTAGGGGTGGTGGGGTGATAATCTCACCATATATGAAGCAGGGGGCATTCCTGCCCTCCGCTACAGCCTCATTAGGATGCAATGTCAGGTTAAAATTGTTTGAGGGAGTAAGAGGTTTGGTCTATGACTAAATCTTCCCTCATCGGTAAATGACCCGTTCCCGCATATACCAGGATGTTAGGTGTACGGCGTGACTGGGGCATACCCTCATGTCGGGGCGATTTGACTGATATACCTGGGGAGCCGGTCATGGCTGTACCGTAACGTTAAACTACATATAGCTATATTGTCATTACAGCAGTAATGATGTTAACCGACGGTATCGAAATGGGCCCGCAACGTGTCCTGCGCGAAGGGGTTCAACCCCTCCATCACATAAACTGAACTGGGGTTTTCTCCACGAGTACTCGTATGTAAAGCATAACTGATGTACCTTTACGGCGTCCGGTCTTCCTTCGTTATAGAGAATGTCATTCATACGGGCCAGCGCCACATCCGTGTTCTTGTCCTCTCCCACCGCCGGGCCAGGGCCAGCGCCATTGATGGCTCCCAGCACGGTTGGTCGATCGGCATTGTCACCAATGGGCACCACAGTCTGTCGCAGTTACATATCACCATATTTTATGAAATGATATAATGTTATTTTATATGGGAATGTAGATAAGACTTGTCCAGTGGATTTATCGCTATAGTCAACAAACTTTTTATACAGGCCAACGTAGACAAAGAAAACCGTTCTAACTTTGTTAAAATAGCCCATTATTCAATGTAACGATACGAACTGGCAGGTAGTTTGATGGCAGTACGCTCCTACATCATACTACTTACTAATTCATATTGACGTAATGACGCGGGAACATAGAGTGGTATTATAGGCTATTCCTTGGGTTTCTGTATGCTGCTTTGCGGACACTCTCTCGATCAACTGAACTATCCACCCAATACGAACATCACATTGATGGCATAGCTAACTAGATGTTTGTTGCCTATAATATTTTATTGGGAAACATAAACCAAATAAATATAAAATAACAATATTAAACATGTATAATAATAACTATGTTAATCAAACGCAATACGTATAGTGCTCAGATCGTGCATCCTCTGCACGGTTGTGAGAATTATTGCACAACTGTATAAGTGTAAGTGTTAACTGTGTAATGATACAATATTAGTAGACGCAATATAGTACCGATGGTGCCATGGTGGCATGGCTTTTGAGTGCACGGATTTTTGGTGGCTTAACATTTTTGTTTCATTTTCTTCCGAAATTTGGTTTTCCAATGTTTTCCCTACTGTGCACGTGGGTTTGTGTTCATGAAGGCATGTAGTCAGCTGCATTACCGAGAGATATGTTGGTGTGATCTGCGGCGGTTTGGAGCAGTTTGTCTCCCTGAAACTTCATGATCTGACCACTGTGTAGTTTATAGAATAACTTTAATTTGCATTGTTTCGTCTGCATGTGGTAGTACAAGATTTCCCAAACAACTTCAGCATAATAGAGATTCAAGAGATGTAGGCTATTGTACATCGATTGAGCCCAGTCTCACACTGTTGTCTACATATATGAATGTAATGAACTCAGCCCTCACCGTGGTGCCAGTGCCGTAGGTGATGAAGGACATGAGTGTACCGAGTATGTCACCGATGTCAGGGAAACCATCGGCCACGTAGGAAGCAATACTCTGGATGTCACTGAACAGGGGAAAGGCGTCGGATGATAGGTCGATGCCGATCACCACGTCTCGCTTTATCACTGTTTGAATCAGGCACAGTAGAGTAGAGTAGAGTGTAGAGTAGAGTAGAGTAGAGTAGAGTAGAGTAGAGTAGAGTAGAGTAGAGTAGAGTAGAGTAGAGTAGAGTAGAGT
>WNLI01021016.1:0-11742 GCA_025802215.1 Wirenia argentea
AAGTGTTGACATTGGATCGAATACTCGACCCTGACACCCTGACCTGGCTACACAACCTCAACATCAAAATCTGACTAGGGCATACGCGAGAAAAAAAATAATATACTAGTTAAAAAAATAAACGCGCCACTTTCAATGTTATATTTTTTATAGGTGGCGCGTTTCTTTTTTTGATTAGTATATGTTACAATAATTATTTAAAGTGTAACCTAAAGTTATTATTTAAAACTGTTACAAAATACTTTGTCTATATATATATATCTGAAAATGTATGTAGCCTAGGCCTAGGCATACAGTAACTATTTATAATGTTAATGTTAAAATATGCATAGTCTAGGCCTATATATAATAAAGCATTGTGAAATGACATAGGCTAATACTGTATGCTAGTCATACCCCTCTCTCTATACAGCCGCACCGTTTTTCAAATTCGTCATCACAGTGTCGTCCATTTTATTTCGAAATAGCCTATATTGCCCTATAATTATGATTTGGTAAATTATATTTTAAAACTGACCTACCGAACATACAGTAGTCTATTAAAAATCTACATTAGCTATACTATTTACTGAATATTATACTATAATTCAAATACAGGACATACCCTACTAATAACTCATAGATATGTCATAATTTGTCCTAATTTATCGTAAAGACTACATTGTTATGGAATGACCTTTCATACAGTGTAGTATCAGTTTGGCCAATATTAGCTCGAGAATGATAATATAACAGATAAGATAACTTTAATGATTATGGTACACTTATAATAAATCAGTGTGAGATGGGCTATTTCAACATGACGTTGACTATGTGTCATATTTCATAATGTTGTGAAAGTTGTGGTCTCAAAGACAGAGATTGGAATCATAGTTGATAACATTAACATAGCCTAGTGTCTATGCTAACTTTTCATATTCTAGTAAAGTACCTACAAGCATTGACGTATTATTATCGTCAAGTTCTATCTCGAACTATATGAAAATATTACCGACTCGAAAGAGGCCATCTATAAGCTAGCTACTAACCGCTTCAATGTCCACTAGTATACCTTTACATCCACCATCTAGACAAGCTACTACACACTCTGACTGAACCTCTATACCTCAACCCAAGTTCTTGTATGTGGCAACAGAAGGGCTACCGGAAATCAGCAGTGCGCGAATTTCCGGAGATCACCGAGCACATAACGGAAGTGAGCGAATCTTAGACTAATATGCATTTATGCACGATCATAGCGATATGAGTGGCGATGAGGCACACGTCACAGTCAGCACTTGAGCACTGTGTGTCCGTGATAACTGTAGTGTCCTGCACTGTGTATACCAATCTGAGTCAACATCGATGACTGAAGCAGGATTTAGTGGCGATCGCGGCAAACTCACGACAGACTCACGGTAACTCACTATATTGCTAATATCCGTCGCTGAGCCGACTAGATTATGGTTGATAGATTGGGTAAATTCGACGTATGTGACTGGTGCGGCTCATAGAGTTTATAATACATCGGTGGTGCGGCTACACCGGTTTGGTTTACTGTACGCGACAAAACGATGAATTATTGTGTGGTCAAACCTAATTTTGATCACCATAATCTCCAGGAGCAATACGTATTTTATACACGATGGGTCAAAAGGATGTTACCAGGAATGCCAGCAATATATCACCTATGTTTGCATATATAGTCAGTAAGGGCTACTGTAGCCACACATATTTCCATACATACACACACACATACACCTAAAACAGATTTTACAATACAAATTTATGCGTTCGAGGAAGAATAGGTCTAATTATAAATATAAAATGGCCGTGACATAGGCCTATATTGCAGAAAATTGGTTTTTATAAAGCTCACCCAAAAGAAAATTAACTTGAAAATCGAGAAGTAGGCTATAGATACTTATCCATAAATAGGCTAAATAACTCAGATTAGTAGCTTAGATAAATTGGTAACTTAGCCTATACAATGTCGTCACGTCCATTTGACTATATATATATGTCTGAGGTGCATGAACAATATCCGCGATAAGAAGATAGGTCTGTGGTCAGCGTACGTATGGAGCAAGCGATATGGTGTACCAAGTACCAACACGGATATGCACGAACAGCGTGACTAGTCTACTGACTAGGTTATAAACGACAGTCATTTGACTAAGTACAACCGCGGAAACACCGACTAAGCGTAGACCTATATATATGATAAATTGCCTTTACAGCTAGATCGTTCAACTTCCTATACCTAGAGGCTACTGTACTGTAATATCGGTGGTCTATACTTGGGAATGGTCGTACTTAGATTATAAGTACGTACTTAGTGTATGAGATAATGTACTATGTAGCTACACTTGGGTGAGATGGGCGTCCTTAGCCGTGGCGAAGGCAATCCATCTAGGAGAAGGAAAACTCTGATATAAAACCTCTGTCTTTGGATGGGAAAGGTTTGCATTTGCCACAAACCTTTTATTTGTTTACTTTTTATATGACATTATTTGTATATTATCCTTTATTATGCGCTTTAACAACTGCCAATAGCACAACTGAGAGATTCATAGAGTCTGACTTTTGTGCCTAAACCTTGTATTGATTGATACACTTGTAGTCAGTACCGTCATTACTTTACACACACTGTGACTGTGACGCGCACATTGGACATCAGTTTAATCTGCGATGTTGTCAGATGATAGATTTCAGAGAGCTACGAAAAAAGAACAACAACATTACCCCGTATATGATCATTATAATATGATTCTTAGTGAAGGATAGATCTAGGGCCTACAGCTAGAAAAAAATCATTAAAGGTAAATTAAAATGAGAATTATGCTAATCACCAATGAATTACTCATGTAATCAATAATAGGCCTAGGGTTTAAATTTCATGAAATTATGATATCACGTGGCCCAATATCGACTTGATATAATTACGCCAATCAATAATAAACAGAGCACGTAATGAAAATGACATGGTAATAATGGAAACTGGGACTACATAGACTGGCTATGTTGGTGGAGTAAACACTGCATAGGTAGCCTTATTAGTTGCAACTGCTTCAACGGAATTCTGGTGATATACAGTATTAGGTTCTAGGAACGTGGCCACGACTATGTCGGTGCGGACACTACTGTACACTGTCGTCCAAAATCCACTTCTGTAGTTCGATATATAATTATTATCTCACGTGTACAGAAATTAAATTTACCCTGTACGCTAACCAATCCATTGAACGATACCTTTCCGCCGGCCCTGAAGGCAATATACAGTACACATTGACCCGAATCACCGTATTCATCATCATCACCATCGTCATCTTGGTGCATGGAGCTATAGCTATGAATCAGCATCAGTTTTGGCTAATCAGACCAGAATTTGCTGACAACAATGTCTGTGTAAACTTCAATATAATGTGTAATAGGGTCAATGGCTCCACATCGACACGGTCATCAACAGAGGATTCACGGTGGTAGTAAAGTGCCAGATTTCTACACCGCATTCTACTGATACCTGAATCTCAATAACGACTGCAGAAATTTTGGGAGAATCAATCGGTTCAGGTGGACGATAACATTACAGTACTTTCAAATTAGCAAGTTGCCATGATTGTGAACGCTCATCGGTACGTGTGACCACTGACCATGCCCAAAGGCACCTGAATGAACTCATAGTTTCATTACTTTGGTATATGCTTCCTGGTCCAATTACATGTAGATAACCAGGCTGGGAATAGACCTGGAGCATGTTAGATCGGTGCCGCTTGATCTAAATAACGCAGATAATTACAACTCAGATCCGCCCCAAGCAAGACAGAAATTTGTTCTTATGTGACCAGTATAACTCTACAGTGCATTCAGTCTACATCGATCAACGTGGCTGTCGATTTAGAAGTCAGTTTCGGTAAAACAGAATATGTTATGTATGAAATAATAACATGGTACACGATATGCATCCCTATCACCAATAGTGTACCACCATCATCAACCACCAGCATCACCAACACCCCTACACTTATTACATAGCCTCTAGTCAAAAGGTGTTATATAACGACGTACTTTATATGGTTATCATGCGTGCATCCTAAATTGGTGTTGTTGGTTATACGCCAGTCATTGTAATTATACAGTGTCAACGTAATTGACTCGCTCATCCCAGATAACTATATCGATTAATCCATCCTGCATGCTATTCCTACATTAGATCCTGCTCTATTTCGCACTGGGAATTCGGGTGTGGTCTACACCATCAGAAGATCACACAAACACGTCGGGAGAAGAGGCAGGGCTGCCACAGCTATTCTGAAACGCACGGTTGTAAAATGTATCAATGATCATCAACTACCTGTATGCATCTGACACGATAAAACGAGGGTATACAATTTATTTTATTTCATCGCCGATGGCATTATGGATAGTCCACTTCGAGCATGCAGACATTGGGGGTTGAAGGAACGAACAATGACTAATGATCGCTGGTTGACCGTTTGTAGAAACATCCATCGAAGAAACACTGGCGAGTCAACAGCTGCTGCAGTTGACATCCATGAATATATAGCTTCCATTTCACAAAATATATTTTGCGTCTTGAACACCCGCTGCGTCAACGTTCAAACGCATAACTTTTCGTCCAATGTTGCTCTGTTTCCCACGGAAAAGATACATGATGAATTACATGTCATGCTCTCAGTGTATGTAGTCGGCATTTACTACAGTCGTAATTCGATCAGACATCCCTAGATACACAGTCTTGTATTTACACATTCCAATTAACACGTCACTCACAACTTCTGATTAAAAACATATCAGACAAAATTACAGCTCTGAATTTAGCCGCTGTCAACCGTGGAATGTCGCATACAAAACATCTTCGGCAGAAGCACAACTCATACCAACCGGCAATACCGTAAATTCAAATCTCGATCATTCTGCTCGATAAACCTACTTCTATGAAGTATACAACATACGTTATGGATATTATGTTTGAGTTAATACATGAATGACCACAATCATGGTCACTAGTTCGAAGTACTTGCAATCTGTGATTTATTGATCAGCTGTCTGTGTCGACGTCCAGATAATGGCCGATGGAATTACGATATAGCACATAATCTTAGAAGATGTAGGGTAATAATTGCAACATATTTGGGTACGAAATTAGGTGTTTTATTATGCACAAGATGATGAGCAGTAATGGTTGTATTAGCATACTTAATATCGTAGTTCCAACCTCAATCGATGACCCAAATCGGGCCATTTATGCATGGACATTGGACAAGGATCTAATGTATGTAAATTGTAAACAATATCACAGTGGCGGTCACCAGCACTATATAGATCCACGCAACAAGCTGTGCATGTCACCATAGTAACGCGATTTTCGGAATAAATTGATCGAGACGGGAAACAATGGCTGCGGTGGAGTTGGGGAAATTACCGTTTGGGCTGCACAATGCGCCAGTCACGATTCGATTGACGAATTAGCTTTAGATTCGTCCACATAGCAGACCTGGATTCCCTTGCATATCGCAGATGCAATGTTGTCGTACAATTTATGTGTGTTTTGGCTATTGATGTTCAAGGTCACAAGTTGCAAAAATCTATCCCCTTGATGGATTGCCCCGATTGCGTGAAACTCTCGCGACATCAACGAAAAGTAACATTTTACCTATACTCATCCTAGTGTACATGTACCATTACTCAATAATCTATGGTGGATGTGCTCCAGCCACAAGATATATGCCTACGACAAACGCATCGGATTGAACTGCAATACATGAACCATCGCATCTTGTTTGGGTAAATTTTTTCAGTTAAATTGCTTGGCTAGTTTTCTTTATTGTTTGGTAGGTTTGTAGGCTATTGGCCAGTACCATCGCGATCCACAAATTTACATAACGCAATGAACCTGTAATATTAATACAGTTTACTGCAGCTGTTCGAATCCGATTTAGATTCAATATAATATCGCAGGAGCACAACTCATACCAAACGGCAATACCGTAAATACAAATCTCGATCATTCTGCTCGATAAACCTACTTCTAGGAGGTATACATTCGTGAATCATTGCCTTGGTGACATGCCATTGACTCAGTATACAGTACAACGTACTTTATGGATATTTGTGTTTGTGTTAATAAATGAATGACCACAAGGGCACTATAGTTCGAAGTACTTGCAGT
This sequence comes from Wirenia argentea, assembly GCA_025802215.1. Classification (NCBI taxonomy): domain Eukaryota; kingdom Metazoa; phylum Mollusca; class Solenogastres; order Pholidoskepia; family Gymnomeniidae; genus Wirenia; species Wirenia argentea. The sequence goes on from WNLI01021016.1 coordinate 6,173, forward strand.
GTACTCTACATTTCTATAATGTATTTCGTGTGTGTGATCATCCACGATTTGCAGTTCTGCACAATTCTACCGACGGAAATTCCACACAGATTTCGTATTACATCGATATTCTCTATCCACGAACATTGTAATGTACAACCCAACAAATTGCCTTTCACGGATATATCACACCAAGCATCATAACGTCCTATCATGATTCCCATTATAGAGGCACAAAAAACCTATCTCTCGCACACGGTCAATTTCCCAATTTGACTGTGCTATCACGACGCCACATACGTCGCTGACCTACCAGACACTGGGTCATGTGACAGGTTGAATGACGATGCTCCGGGGAGTCACGTGACTTTTTCCCTCGTGGCCACCCGCCGCTCCGTTTGCGCATGCGTCATTCCTGAGTATCTCGGGGGAGATTTGGCGCGATTATGCGTTAGCACGTCACATGATCGTAGAGAGGCCATTACTAGATTGAGCGGTACATAATTCCCGGGCAAGCGACTAATTTCGGTGTTGGTCGACGATGCCCAGGGTAGTCGGCGAGTAAACGTGTTTAATAACACATGCGTCATGTGACATATGGCACCCAGTGGCCACACATGTTGTACAGTGGCGACAATGTCTCGGTACATTATAGTAGTGGCCAATTTGATTTATGAGAACAAAAAACTACCATTGTATAATACTATCGAGTATAACAACCTTTTGTTCGTTGTAATAATATTGATTTGCATATAATCTACATTCTACAGTGTCTACAGCATCTTTCGATATTCCATATCAAGTCAGTGATGAAGGCCTAGTATACAGTAAATGTCAATTTTAAAGAGTAAGTTTAAAGGGGCACTCCAGGTATATTATCTTTTGAGGGATGATAGGGATGGTATTGAAGGTCAAATTAAGCCTACATGCTAAGGCGGTATCTTATCCCCACCCATAGTATGTATTTGGACTCCCTCTGGTTAAGAAGAGCATCTCGCGCTAAGAAGAGCATCTTAGCTGGAGGTAGTCCAACTACATACTAGGGGTAGTGTTAAGATACTGTCTTAGTGTGTTGGCTTAGTTTGACCTTCAATACCATCCCTATCATCCCTCAAAAGATACTATTTGCCTGGAGTATCCCTTTAAGAAAACGGTGAAATATCAAATGTACTCTTTGTCACTCAGTGCCTGGGCGTATTCTTTTCTTTACTTTGGGGTATTGCCGTTTGGTCTCATCAATACGCCAGCGAATTTTCGTATCCCAGTAATTCCACCTGGATGTATGTTGTCGGTCTATCTAAACGTAGTGGGATATAATGGAATAATATTGATGAAATAGAGTATATATACAACCATATTGGTTGTGTTGCATGCTACAATACTCAATCCCAAGGACTAAATACCGCAAGAAATGGTAGAATGAGACGAATAGCGTACGTGTAACCCAGCACCAGAAACAACAGCAAATTATGCGTAAGTACACGACTACTATCACTCAATATATCCCATTAATAGTATCACGCCCTCACCAACCCTAACCAATTTTCCTCCTCTATGGTAATCAATGTTGTGAAGCAATTACACTGTGGAGATAATTCGTCCATCGGTCAAAGCTTGTCGTTTCAGTCGATCCGGTCTTAATGTTCACGGTAGAAGGTGTTGCTGCACGTGTGTTGACTAGCGTTCATCATTAATTTGTGGTTCGGTGCAATGTCGATGTGGCTATTGTGAAATTTTGTTAACCAACGTATTCATCATCATATTTAAGTGGTTCGTAACTTCGCACGTATCATGTTACTGTGATTCATTCTACAATTGTGGCCAGGAACTTGACGATGGTGCATGTGCACAGTTCATCGTAGATTCTGGTACAACACTACTGCAGCTTCATGAAAGATGGTGTTGGTACGATCATGTGACACTATTAACTCCATATTCTTCGTGATAATTATTGAAGGTGCAATGATGCGCGGACATCATGTTATCGAGAAAGCATCTGATCATCGCAAATACCCACACTTCATAGACGCAGTATGATACTGGCGAAGTACAAGTCAGAAGACTAAGTCTACCAAACATTGGACCAAGATGACAAACATGATAACGCAATAGCAATAAATATTATTGTAATTCTAGGTTTGGATTTTTGCTGAAACCCCCCGGCCTAATCACTATAATAGCCACCATTCATAATACCACCACTCTTTGGGTAATGATACCAAAGCTGATTTCGGAACGGATAATTTCGGGTGGATAATGTGGGTGCGATTATGATAATTATGGAGAATTAACGTTTTGGGACTTTGTGTGCTAATGGTAGTAGTATTAGTCACGACAGAATGCGGGAAAACGAGCTTTTATTGGATTTGGGAGCATGATATTTATCCGTGTGTTGCATTATGTGATGTATAGGAGTTTTCTGAATGCATGTTTGTACTTTGTCATCGAACCATCTACATTCTTCGTGTTGTTTCGAGGACAAAGCCACTGGGGAAATCAAGCATATCGATGACAGCAATATCCCTGTAGCGATTGGAACATTGTTAATATCCAATACACTGACGTATTTATACTAAAATTACATCTTAGGTTGATGTGTTCTATTTCAAGATGACTTTCCCAGGCGTATACAGAACGTACACCAAATCAGAAATACAGAATACATAATATCTGACCATCGAGTTATGATTAAAATCGATGGTTCTGACTAGCTTGAGCTAGTTTTGTCCACCGGTATAGACGATTGGCTAGTCTATGCAATTTAGGGCTTTGGGTCAAGTTATAATGATATCTATCGTAGAAGATAAGATTAATCCCATTGTCATTTACACAAAGTCATATACTAGCTGTAGCATTCTAGATAAAAATTATTTTAAATGTCCATGTTATGGCCACGAATGTGCGTATCTAGACTGGGTACTGGGTAGGTCTATACTGTAATGTATTATAAGCACTTTAATTGGTATACTTTACATTTCTTATCACATTAAGCCACACCGGAAGCGATGATGATTAACACGCTTATACTGTGAGCTTAGTCAAGTATACAAGGACTGTACAAGGATACTAATAGGTAGCCTAGCTAGGTGTGTGATGTAGGCTAGGCCATATCAATACCGAAATTATTTTATCTTTTAGGGTCATCTATAAAATAACTTTATATTACAGTATAATGTGCAATTTGTACATGTATGGCTTTGTAGGCCTATGATCCACTTTATACATACCACAGTGACCGCACCATAAATTCAATGCTCGGCGCATTTACAGGGAATTTACAGCATTATGTACGACTACTTTACAACATTATAGGGTGATAGGCATATATATTAATCTAAAAATGTAATAGGGCCTACAGTAAACTACGGATACTTTATGTGGGATACATGATGGTATCCTTGGTATGGAATGGAATATAAAATACGCATAATCAAAGCAACATCGTGCATTTGCTAAAAACGAACCTAGTTTTGAGAATGACCTAAGCCACGCTGTGCATACATGTACTCATACAAACCCAATATTGACAATGACATGTAGCCTACATTTACAGTTGTCAAGCCGTGTAAGCCTAACCTAAGCAACACTGTGTATGTACTAAAACAAACCGAGTATTGACAATACCATGTACATTTACAGTTATAAAGCCTTACCTGACAGCCTCACGTCGCAGCACTTAGGTCATCACTCGCACACTGCACATTGATCAGCTACTGTCGCATCGCGCGCGTTGACTGCCGCTCGTGTGAATCGACCCTACAATCAAGAGCGTTTCCAATAATCAAGCTTTCCAGCGTGCTTCGCGTACAAAGTTTTATGTGTTTTGGCGACATATTGTAGTGCTCAGATGTTCGGGATTTACTATGACTGAATCGATGAATGCATGAACAGTAGGCTACTGCTGAAATTTACGTGAAAAATAGTTTCTATCCAAAATTTTGCATTGCTTGAAAATCATATACCAACCACCGATGTATTATAAACATCTCTATGATACCAACGCATTGGCATGACATGCTAAAATATACGACAGGGTTTAGGCTATACTAATGGGTATCATTATTGTATGGACGTTGTCTTCAGTACATTGATCAATACGAACGTCAAGAATGTAATTTTGTAGCCCAAGTGCCCAACCAAAATATTTCTTATGTGAAACATTCAGCATTTCATGAATCTTACTTCAGCAACAGCAACGATAGCCGATGGGAATTGAAATACCATTGGTTATAAAATATTGGTTATAAAATTTAAACGTGACAATTTGGTGAACTCAAAATAGTAACTTAGATAGAGAGTGTTTACAATCCAAATAATACACTAGTGTTATCCTACAATATCTCGATAATGTTGTCATATTTTAACTGCGTCACTCCGTGAACCTCGTAACTCCTTTATATTGGGAATAGCAAGACAAGCTAGATGCATAAACTCCTAAATTATGAATGCAATCGTTTTGATGTGCGCACATCACTTGGATTATGCACTTATTGCAGAGTTATCGACCGTCGCCAGCAGCCACGTGCTCGGTCGCCGAGAGAAAATCAACATGGATTCTGGCCATTTCTGGGTGTGTAGCAAGGCTGGGGTAGATTCGTACCTGTAGGGGTGCCGCACTGTCGCGTTGTCCCAGAACGCAAACCGCAATGCCATACCCACAGTTGGTATAATAATGTATTTTCTCTTGAATTTTTGGCCCACTTTGCTTCGAAATAATTGTGAGTTTCTTGGATTTGGTAGACTAGGCTCTACTTCGCTTCGAAATAATTGTGAGTTTCTTGGATTTGATAGACTAGGCTCTACTTCGCTTCGAAATAATTGTGAGTTTCTTGGATTTGATAGATTAGATCATTAGGCTCTACTTCGCTTCGAAATAATTTAACCTTACGTTTTCCCGAGAGAAATTCAAATACGGAATGTGTATCACTAGATGTCAATCCTTTTCTTTAGTTAAAAAAATGAGAATAATATGCAATCATTTTACATCCTGCCAGTCGGCCTATTTAGATATATATATAAATTTGTACAAGTGATATTGTAATAATATTGTTATTGCAATATATTGCAAAATGTAATACATTATATTGCGAACTCTCAGTACTAGCATTCAAGACACCACAAGATTTGCTGAGCTAGATGTGATTAATTATTCATCACACACGATTCAGTGATTAATGTTAACCACAGAAAGCTATTAGGAATGTACAGTAGCCTATAGGGCCAGTTGTTGTTGGATGACCGTGGACGTCAGGACATCCACATTATTATTATCACAGCAAACCTTGTATAATTTTGTATTAGACTATATTAGATTAAAATATTAGCTACTAAAGTTAAAAGTAAAAAAATCACTCGCACAGAAAAAAATATAAAAATGCTGGTCATCAGCTAGATATGACACATTTTTTACTTTTAAAGTTAAAAGTGTGAATATTGTCTATATGAATTTCACGTGGCAGTGTGGCCTATGGTTTACGTAATCCTACTCTTATTAGACTATATGCCTATATGCTTGGTGAGCATGTTGTCTACCTCCGAGTTTTTACTCAGGTGCCACTGGATAGATCCCCTGGGATTGAGCTAAAGATAAC
>WNLI01021127.1:0-18392 GCA_025802215.1 Wirenia argentea
TTATCACAACACAATGATATGTACACTTACAGCCTATGTTAGCGTACAGTAAGCGGCGACACGTAAATTCCACTTTAAGAGAGTCTTAGCGATATAGTAGAGGCAAAGTGGACCCTACGACGGGAGGGTCGACGCAAAAGTCTCAAAAGTCCAAATTTCTTAATTTTGTACTAATTTTCATTATTTTGTATACTAGCCTAACAAAAATTTGAAAATCATGAATTAAAACAATCACTACAAATATTTATTTTACCAATGGCAATGATCACTACAATCTATACTCTAGTCTCTATAGACTAACACTATCATGATATCATCATAATACATGTAGTCATTAAATATGATTGCATATAGAAATACTTTTTATTTTCATAAAATATTATTTAGGTATACAGTTACACTACAGTCTATGAAGACTAAGTAAGTACTAGTCTATAATACCGTACTAAACTTACCACGGTGACTATTATACTCGAGTACAGTATTGTTACATAATGATAATGCGTATAAATTGCGAATTAACACCGTAAAGTAACCGAGATTAACACCGTAACATCTGTATCAGTTGTGATTAGCACAGGATTAGCACAATACAAAACCCTATTCAATAGCGCTATTCACATGTCACTGCCGAAAACACACAACGCACGCCAAACTAAAATATTGATAGAAATCCACTGTGTACACATCTATAAGTAGAGAGCTGCTATTGGATAGATCGAGCTAATGATTTGGGAGCTATAAACCATTGCAATGTGCTCTCTACTTCTGTATAAGTGCACATTTATACACGCGTGAGTCGTGACGTATGGTGATTGGGAGCTCCTATTTTGGCAGTCAAAATACAGAAACGATAATAATTTACAGTAGGCCGGCCTGTGTGCTATCTAAAACCATGTTTGCACTATGTAATAACGTTGCTATACTTATTAAAGTATACCGGTATGTTCCGTGACATACTGGAAAAGTCCCAGTTCAAGCTACACCTAATCCACTTTCTCTCAGTATGTTCCGTGATACTGGTTCAATTTTCAACCACCTCCAGGAGCAGGTAGAAAGAATACCACTTCACTTTGCCCCGAAACGCTTCGCTATATTTCCCTAGTATAGCAACGTAACATGGGGCAAAGCTAATCGTTTTGGATCACTTTTCGATTGTATCGACGAAAGTAACTAAATTTTGCGGAGTTACATCCCATGCAAAAAGGTCGCGAGAGGTCACGACACTCGATCGATAGAGTGTACCACTTTGCGCCGCTTGTGAGCGGTAAGTGTAGTAACGACGTCGCGTCATTTTCGAACCGGTTTGAAAGTGATCCGAATCAAACCACTTCACCTCACTTCGCTTCACCCCAGTTCGCATGTACATGTATAGCAATGACTTTAAAGTGACTCGGCGCTGCTCGGGCATGAAAGAATTCACACTAGCATTCCTGCGGGTACATAGACTGTTTTGTACCAAATAGCATAAACAGTGGGCTCAACTTTTATGTATCTAAATTTAAATCTATAGCACCTAGGGCCTAGATGACTGATTTTATTCCAATTATTATCTTGTCTACCGTTTAGCTGGTGTAGGTGATGGAATGTCTTATTTTTGCTAAATATCCGAAACATATAAAATGTTCAAATAAACATCCGCATATTCGATCCACTATATCACAATTATTATAGACTGATGGATTTCCAGCGCTAAAATAATGACAACATACATGCCTTGTTTATTGTTTACCAGCAATTGTCCATGTTATAATAAATTAACACTATATCATATCCCACTATCAAATGAATTATGCAAATATAATAATAATTTAGTGCCCAGTTATACACGTGCCATGTGACGTGCGCCGGCGTCACATGTATTGAACGTTATAAATCATAATACCGGACTTACAGAAAACAGGTAGACGTTTCAGCTGCCTCTCGCAGCCTTGGTCACTAAACTGATTGAATACTCACACGTGTCACGGCTGGATAGTGGATACACACTACTAGTGTCACGTGACAGGAGACGAGAAATCTGGCCAATGCGTGTGATAGTTCGAAGCGTGGACCTCTGCGTTTGTTCAGTTCTGCTTTTTCCATGCGCTCGTAGATAGCCTCTTTGATGCCGCGTTCATGCCATCGGTCTTCACGTTCGAGAATAGTAACATCCTCCATGCTGATGGTATGTCCCGTCCCTTGTAGATGCGTGTACACTGCCGAATCACATGTATTATATATCCGCATAGCTGGGTTTGTTGTATTGGCCAGATTTCCCGCCGCCTCTCACGTGACACTAGTAGTGTGTAATGTGTATCCAGCCGTGACGGGTGCGAGCGGTCAGTCAGTGTAGTGACCAAGGCTGCGAGAGGCAGCTGAAATGTCTACATGTTTTCTGTAAGTCCAGTATTTTGATTTATAACGTTCAATATGATGAAAAAGTGGACGATTAATAATTTCCAAATACCCCAAATAATACGATGAAACTGATCCGAAATAAAGCAAAATAAAGTGAAGCGTGTCGGAGTGAAGTGAAGTGGTTTACTTTCTACCTTCACATGGAGGTGGTAGAAAATTGAACCAGTATCTTCCGGAACATACCAGAACTTGAATTTTAAACTTTCATAATGAAAGATTCATAATTTCCAAAGTAATACCGGGATTACCGGGAGAAAGTGGATTAGGTGTAGCTCGAACTGGGACTTACTGGGACTTTTCCAGTATGTCTTTGAACATACCGGTTCAGTTTGACTAGTATAGCAGGCTACAAAGTATTTGATCGACTTTTCACTAACGCTCTTTTAGATTGTTATCAGTGTGTGGGCAGCAATTCTACAATATTTTAACCTATGCGACTTTTTGATGATTTCGATCGTGCAACATAAAAAGATTTATATCCATTTTGTAATAGGTGTTGCAAAGGCTCTTGGGTGGTATCGGCCGAAATCAATCACATGAGCAACGGTATTATGTGCGATATTAAATGCGGTAAGCCTTTGATTGTTTGTTTTGCCAAGGGAATTAATTCGAGCGGACCATTGAAGCTGTTGATCGAAAATGGCCGATTTGAGTTTAATTATATTTTGATTATTTTTCTACAGGTAAAAGCGACCGTAATACTGGTCATAAACAATTTTCTGGGTGTTATATCGACGGAAAGTTCCATAGTAACTGTTGCCACCCAAACTGTAAATCCATCAGGATTGGAGAGGGCGAATTCACCGGGGAATAATTTCGTGATCAAGACTGATACGAGGGGCGTTCAGTAAGTTTGTAGAATCACCCAGAAAGAATTGAAATACTAACTTAAAATTTTACAACGATCGAATATAGCCATAATAAATATTTAGCAAGATATGCCAAATTTTATCTCACACATTTCATGTTTATGTTACATGGTAATTTTCAGCAATTTCACCCAAAAGTTTATGAATTTATGTACCTACATAATTTTTTTCGTTATCACGTTTGTATTACATTTACTTAAAAGATCATAATTATATTTGTTTATGTTTGCTTAATAATTTTAGTTATATTAATTATTAAAAAGCCTATCAAGTAAAAGCGCAAATATTACACAATATTGTAAATGTAGCCTATTTTTTTTAATGAAAATTTTCCGTGCTAAATATGAATATATTATACTGTATTAACGTCAATATCTCGTTTCTTTCTGGGTCATTCTAGGCTACGAACTTACTGAACGCACCTCGTATGTGTATACTCAGTATACCCTAGATTAAACACTTTACACCATTTACGCCACACCTTCTAGATCAATATTATGATTAATATTAGCCAAATATTGGTATAAAAAATAACAGAAAATAGGTTGAAGCGAAGTTTACCGTTTTGTAGGTTGAAAAATTCACTCATACAGCGGAAGTTCTGTGATAATGATGTTGTTGTATACCATGGAGTCACTGAAGGTGTATGACCCTATTATCCGAACGGATATTGTGATGCGATTTGATGTACCACAATCCTCCACTCGTTGATATCTGATGAAACCAACAAGTTCCTGACCGCCCACGTACGCACAACAATAAATACCAATCGACTTACTTTAATAATAATAATGAATCAATTAGAACAGAAACCAGAGGACCATTTTCTGCTTAATCATTACAAGCGAATGTAGATTGAGATGGTATGGACAATGTGTAAGAGGGAGAATGATAATGTTGCAAAATGTGATGAACATGACGCTCTGCGGAAAAAGGAACCAAGGGAGACCGAAGTTGCGCCGATATATGTAAGACGTGGACAGAAAACTCAGGAGACAATGTACCCGGGCGGCGGACCTAGCAGCAAAGCTGGACATACCACCGCAAAGGTGAGCATTAGGGAACTGGTAGATTTTGTAGGAATTCTACTGGCTTCTTACCATTGCATTGTGTTCAAGTCATGGACAATTTAAATAGTCTGTTCATGTTCGGTGGTTTTCTTCTCGTACTTCAGTTTCCCCACCATGATACCATCTAACTTTCGATCATTTTACGGGTGCATGTGCAGAACAATGGTTGCAGCGTTAGCCACTGGCAGACCTTTACGGTGACACTTCCTAGATATGAGTCGCACTTGTATGTACCATGAGAATACAATGCGTAACAATAAAAGTTATAAAACACAGTAGTTCCTACATTTATGTTCATGCTACTGTATGATAAAAAAACCTTCGTTCTGTTCTAATCGAGCATTGCATTATATGTGTTATGTCGATCACAATCTCATCGTTAACGGCTGCGGCTGTATATGAATACATCCGGTGGTAATCCGCTAGCATACAGTGTTGATGTATACTTCTGATGTACATCGTTCAATGATCTCTGTATCAAGATCTGGGCCTACGCTTTCCCGGTACACTGCTGTTCGTTGCTGTATTTTCATTTTCTTGCTGTATTTATTGGGTTTGCATGATTCTGTATTACAATAGTATTTTACATTGTACTCGTCTTCCCACTGTTTTTATGTTGTATTGCCGTTTGAAGCACTATACACACCAACTTCTGTTTCGCTACTGCTGTACAGCTTTAACGTCTATATACAGTAGATTGTGGCTGAGTTGCGTGGCTTTTAGTAGCCTACGCTGAATGGTGGTGTGAGGTCCAAAAAATGATATGCGGAATTATACCGGTATCATCACTTTCCCTCGTGCGATGATATGGAAGTATGTTGAAGCTATGTCGAAAGTAATGTTTAATAATATACATTTCCTCTCTCAATAACATAACTTCCATACAATATACACTACCTCTCTGTTATATTTTTGCTGACACACATGGATTTTGCTTGAAGTTCGATAGAGACCTCGCTGTAATACATTTACATCGGGGCAAGATTTCTTATCTTTTTATATTTCCTGTTTGGATGTTTGGTGGCATAATACTTCCGTAGTAGTATAGATTGTATTGATGGAGGTTTAGCTCAGTGGTAGAGTGCTCGAGTTGAGATCCAGAGGTACGGGGTTCAATCTCCTACCGCGGCAATCTTGTCTGGCATTTTTCCTGTGTAATTCGGTCATTAAATCAGGAGGTGACTACCGAGTGAACACCAGCCTCTGATGCCAACTCAGCCTGCCATCCTATTTACATGGTTCAGCAAAGGAATATCAGCATGCTGGGGTAAGGGACTCGCATGGATGACTTTAGCGGTCATCATGGATGTTTGTCAGTGGCAGTGTCGGCACCCGAATTTCCTTTCTCTTGATCAAGGCACATACTGAATTGATGGATGCCATTAGTATATAAATTTTAACTCGATGTTTTTCTTACTTGGCTTACTAACACATTCATTTCCACCACTTTAGCTGTTAAGGCGCCATTATTTTGACACCATACACCGCCGAATGTTACTAGAATGTTTATCAAGACGTAAAATTATGCCATTCAAATATGAACACCATTAACGAGACGTAAAATTATGCCGTTCAAATCTGAACGCCATTAACATGCTTCACACTAGGCTGAACACGAAACAGAATACAAATATGCCAGTAACTCACTCTAAACATATTCACAAACACTCCACTAACACCGTAATATACTCACCTCACAAACACACCATAACATAAATACACACATACAAAACACAACTCTCTCATTCAAACTGACTTGTTCCCAAATATTTGCCCGATTTTTAACGAGCTTTTTCTCAGATTTCTGTGGATTTGGCAACGGTTTCGGTTTTTTGTTAGTTAATGGGCCGTGCAAGTTTTGGCGTTATTTTGTTCCACCCACGTATATTTCATTCATGTGGTGAATACCGCTATGATGTAACGCTGAACTGACACATAATTACTCTTAATTATCCTAATTACCCCAAGTTCGCAAAGATGTGTGTTGATTGTTGTCTAATGTTGTTCTTTTTGAGACTAGTGTAGTGGCATTGTAATGTTTTATTTATTTATATTATATAATAACTGCGGGTTCTATGGGTTCTCTCTACCCTCCCCGAGTGCGTGGTGGTTAAGCTCCCCCTACCGTACCTCTAGCTGTCACAAACTCTCTGTCCTACCTTTTATCTGACCAATTCTCCCCCGCTCACCCCTTTCCACACATGGGCTGTCTGTACCAGCGAGGATCACTAGGATCAGTAGTTGGTAAGATCAGGATTGGAGGCACCTGCCCCTTGGATAGGCCATGACCTCATGTGGTGCTGATAGAGGCCTCCAGGTTTCTGTCAGCGGGAATGGTGTACCTAACCCCATACTTCGCTTTGGGTGCTGGTACAGATGGCTCATACACTTACACACTCTTACTCCTACTACAATACTATCACACATTTACCATCTGAGATGGTGTCTCTTGAAAAATACCCTTCGCCAATCCGCATCCGGCCCGCGTGGCGTTGACAGCCGAAAACCTCCCAACAAATGTCACAACAAAACAGATGCCCCCTAGTCCCCAGCAGCCTAACAGCAGGGGGTGCGAAGAAGAATCTCTGGGCAAAGATAAAAAGCAAAAAACAACAAAAACAATTGAACATCTGTACATACAACATACGCTCACTACTAAAGACCAAAGACTACACGAATTGGAAGACGAACTCGAAAACATAGACTGGGATATAGTTGGACTTTCAGAAGTAAGACGTAGAGGTGAAGATCTAATCGAACTCCAAAGTGGGTCAATGTTCTACTACAAAGGAAGAGATAATGAAAGCGAGAGTGGGGTAGGCTTCCTAGTCAACAAACGTATCAAGAAAGATGTGTTAAGCTACACAAACCGTGGCGACCGTATCGCACAGATAATTGTCAGAGTATCAAAGAGATACACGCTTCAAGTGATCCAAGTATACGCACCAACCTCAACTCACGATGACGATGAGGTGGAGGAACTCTACGAGGACATCAGCAAGTTAATCAGCGATGAAAAAGCGCACTACAAAATCATATTAGGTGACTTTAATGCCAAAGTTGGCAGAGGAAAGAACATAGGAGAAAATTGCATAGGAGTACATGGTCTGGGGGAGAGAAATAACCGATAAACAGATTAGTGAGTTTCGCAGAGGCATTCAAACTGAAAATAACTAACACGTTCTTCAAGAAAAAAGTAAGTCGCAAATGGACATGGAGAAGCCCAAATTGGAAATACCTGAATGAAATTGATTACATACTGTGCGATAGCAAACAAACTGTGAAAGATGTATGTGTGGTAAACCAAGTTAATACAGGAAGCGACCACCGCCTATTGAGATGTAAAACTATGTTTGATGTACCTAATCTACGAAACAAGTTAATTAATACGTCAAAGAAAATTAACGTTAATAATCTCAAAAATAACCAATATGTATTTAAATTGAACTGTACAATCGATTTGAGAATCTAAACATGGAAGAACCTACAGACGATGTATATGAAAATCTAACTGAAATAATTACAGACACGGCAAAGAACGTTGCTGGGTTTGAGAAAAAGGGAAATAAAACAAGTTATCAAAAAGCACAAAGGATATGGTGAAAAAACGGAGGGAGATGTACATCGATATCAAACATGCAACCGCAAACAAAAAAGTAGAATACACAGAACTGTGTAAAACTGTTCGCAAACAAATGAAGCACGATATTAGACAGTACAATACAAATCTCATAAAAGACACTTTGACAAATAATAAAAGCATAAAATCCACCAAAAGGAAATTGAACATAGGAAAGAGTCAAATGATAGAAATCAAGGAGGAAGACGGGACGATAATTAAAGACAGAGACAAAATTGTAAAGCGCACTCAAGAATTTTATCAGGATCTATACAACAGTAAAGTTAATGTAGAGGAAGTAGAAATAGAAGATGAGAAAAATGATATTATGGAAATAAGAAATGACGAAGTAAGACACGCTCTGAAATCAATGAAAAATGGAAAGTCACCCGGACCAGACGACATCATCGTAGAAATGTTAACTAGTGGCGGAGACACTATGATAAAAACAATTGCAAAATTTTTCACTAAATGCCTTCGAAGTAATACGGTACCAACATGCTGGAAAACGGCAAATGTAATTATACTTTTCAAAAAAGGAGACGCAAAGGACCTAAAAAACTATCGACCCATAAGCCTACTGTCCCATGCATACAAATTGTTCACAAAGATTCTAACAAATCGTATCACAAAAAACCTAGATGAAAATCAACCCCCAGAACAAGCGGGATTTCGCAGACATTTCTCGACAACAGATCACCTACAAACAATAAATCAAGTAATCGAAAAGTCACATGAATACCAACTCCCTCTCTGTCTCACATTCATAGATTATGAAAAAGCTTTTGACTCTGTAGAAATTAATGCTGTTTTACGCTCACTTCAAAAACAAAACGTCGAGCCAACCTACATTAAACTAATACAGGAGATATACAGTAATGCAACAGCAACAATTAAAATGCACATTGACAGCGACCCAATAGAAATAAACCGAGGCGTTCGTCAAGGGGATACTATCTCGCCCAAATTATTTACAGCGACACTCGAGGACATATTCAAAAAGGTGAACTGGGAAGATAAAGGTATAAACATCAACGGAAGAAAGCTTAACCATCTCCGATTTGCCGATGACATAGTAATTATAGCTAACAACGTGAAAGAAATGAGAGAAATGATAAGCGATCTAGATACACAAAGTAACAAGATAGGACTAAAAATGAATATGTCAAAAACTAAAGTTATGTTCAACAATTTTATAACAAAAGAAGAAATAAAAATAAACGACAAAATACTCGAAGAAGTTGCGACATACATATATCTCGGACAAAAAATTAACTTGATAGACAACCAATCAGATGAGATAAACCGACGAGTTCAATCAGGATGGGCAGCATACTACAAAAACAAGGACATCTTTACCGACAAATCTATACCAAATTGTCTAAAAAGGAAACTGTTTAACCAATGTGTTATACCAAGTATGATATATGGAAGCGAGACATGGACACTGACAAAAGAGATGGAAGGCAAGCTTCAAACAACACAACGCAGCATGGAACGAATGATGCTAGGTTTCACTCGTAGAGATAGAAAAACAAATACATGGATACGTGAACAAACAAAAGTAAATGATGTAATCGCTATGGCTAAACGAAGCAATGGATATGGGCTGGACATATATCGTGGCTAACTGATGAACATTGGACACGACTCGCAACCGAATGGCAACCACTGTACGGCAAACGAAAACGAGGAAGGCCACGTAAAAGATGGAGAGATGAAATTGTACAAGAAAATAGTCTGCAGCATGGACACGAAGGGCAAACAAGAGGACAGCTTGGCATACTTTGGGAGAGGCCTATGCCCAGCAGTGGGACGTTCCAGGCTGATGAGAATATTCAGAATATTTAAAATGCTTCACAGATCGGGAGAAACATCCAGGAGCTCACCTCCCACATTCAGCGTGGCGGCGACGTTTTACACGCGTCGTTCTTTGACGAGACGAATATCTGTTTGGAAGAAGTGGCTCGGTATTCTACTGCACTCAATGACCTTATTGCACTGGATGGCATCTCTCTAACCGCTAAATACTCAAGGTGGGGATCTTTATATTCAGTATATTTTTCTTAATACTTTATTTATTTAAAGACGTTTTAGTACAGCCTATTGGCTACGAGATATTATGTCTATTAAACCAGAATTGTAACGTTGCTTGGAGATCTCGTTGGACACGACATGTTTACTACACCAATTTTGTGATTTCACTGTTATTGGCTATTTTGTCACTCCGAGAATAATAAGATGAAGAAACCAACCAAGGAATCATGATTCATGATGTTATTCTACTTTAGTGCATTGGTAAAAATGTAGCCTATTATGACGCAATGTAATTTAATGAGCGCTTAAAACTTGCCTAACCAAAAAAGATGTCATATTTTTTACGTTGTTTTCTTTTACGAACATTCTTGAATCGAGAAAATTCTGTTCTATATTATTAAATACAAAATTTAAATCTCCTGTATGCACATATTGTTGGTTTTAAAGGTCTGCGGTGTATATGATGATGGGCGTAGTTACAATATTAATGCATAATAAAGTCATAATTTAGAATTCGGAAGAAGGAAATGCTAGTGTATTTACAGTATTCTATCAAAATTTGTAATTGGCTAATATTTTACTAATGTATCTACTTTTCAGTCATTTCATTGAAAAGACAAAGGCCATAACCGACGAGCTCCTTGAGATTTTGAGCAAACGTTTGAAACTCTCCCACCACGACACTTTCATTAAAGTACTACAGCTGCCACTGCAACGCGTTTCAGACTACCTCAAGTTTGCCACCAAAATCACTCCTTTCTATACAACAGTAAGTACTTAAAAGTGTAAAGTTTAATTTTGTACACATTCAAGCTTACTATTTATTTCTTGATGTTTCAAAGTAGTGTACTCAAATTCATATTGACACTGTCAAAAGTTTATGTATCAATGGAAATGATCTTGTTTTCATTATAACATCACTTAACTACTTGAACTACGTGGGGCAGTATCTAAGTGGTCGAGTACTCGTCTTGAAATCTTGAAGTTCCGGGTTCAATAAAGAAAAAAAAGTGTGATATTTATATGCCGCATTTTAGGACCTCACGATCCGCCAAATGTCGGTCTTACATCATGACCGTGCGAGGGTAGATGTAAGCAGGGCTTCTAACGAACTTTTGAACCCACGACCCTGGATACCAAATGCATGATAGTCCAACGCTTTAGCCGACTGAGCTATCCCCGTGATAGTTAGCTCCACTGAGCTAACTGGTGTGTAGTTAGGTGTGTGATGTGGTAGGTGTGTGATGTGGTAGGCGTGTGGCGTGGTGGACGTGTGGTGTGGTAGGTGTGTGGTTTGGTAGGCGTGTGGTGTGGTAGGCGTGTGGTGTGGTAGGCGTGTGGTGTGGTAGGCGTGTGGTGTGGTAGGCGTGTGGTGCGGTAGGCGTGTGGTGTGGTAGGCGTGTGGTGTGGTAGGCGTGTGGTGCGGTAGGCGTGTGGTGTGGTGGGCGTGTGGTGTGGTGGGCGTGTGGTGTGGTGGGCGTGTGGTGTGGTAGGCATGTGGTAGGCATGTGGTGTGGTAAAGGTGTGTGACGTGTTAGGTGTTTGGGGTGGTAGGTGTGTGACGTGGTAGGTGTGTGGTGTGGTAGGCGTGTGGTGTGGTAGGCATGTGGTGTGGTATAGGTGTGTGACGTGGTAGGTATTTGGGGTGGTAGGTGTGTGACGTGGTAGGCGTGTGGTGATGTATGCGTGTGTTGTGGTAGGAGTGTAGTGTGGTAGGCGTGTTGCGTGGTCGGTGTATGATGCGATATAGGTATGTGGTGTGGTTGGCATGTGGTGCGGTAGGCGTGTGGTGTGGTAGGCATGTGGTGTGGTAAGCATGTGGTGTGGTATAGGTGTGTGACGTGGTAGGTGTTTGGGGTGGTGGGTGTGTGACGTGGTAGGCGTGTGGTGATGTAGGCGAGTGGTGTGGTAGGTGTGTGGTATGATGGCGTGTGGTGTGGTAGGCGTGTGGTATCATGACGTGTGGTGTGGTGTGGTAGGTGTGTGTTGTGGTATGCGTGTGGTGTGGTGGGCGTGTGGTGTGGTAGGTGTGTGGTTGGTGGGCGTGTGGTATGATGACGTATGGTGTGGTGGGCGTGTGGTGTGGTAGGCGTGTGGTGTGGTGGGCGTGTGGTGTGGTAGGTGTGTGGTGTGGTGGCGTATGGTGTGGTAGGTGTGTGATGTGGTGGCGTGTGGCCTGGTAGGCGTGTGGTGTGGTTGGCGTATGGTGTGGTAGGTGTGTGGTGTGGTAGGTGTGTGGTGTGGTAGGCGTGTGATGTGATGGCGTATGGTGTGGTAGGTGTGTGGTATGATGATGTGTGGTGTGGTGGTATGCATGTGGGGTGATGGCGTATGGTGTGGTGGGCGTGTGGTATATGATGACGTGTGGTGTGGTGGACGTGTGGTGTGATGACGTGTGGTGTGGTGGGCGTGTGGTGTGGTAGGAGGTACGTATGTGGTGTTCCAACAGGTTCCAACCGTAAAATCATGGGTCGGTGGCACGGGACAGTTTTCCATCATGTAGCCTAGTGTCACGACAAAAAAATGTTACCTGCTTCAACATTCCTGCTCGGCTGTATATGGCTCCCCCCCCCCCACTTACCCGAGATCATCTACTCAGCTGCTCATGGTACAGCTCTGTGGTCATCTACTCAGCTGCTCATGGTACAGCTCTGTGGTCATCTACTCAGCTGATCATGGTACAGCTCTGTGGTCATCTACTCAGCTGCTCATGGTACAGCTCTGTGGTCATCTACTCAGCTGCTCATGGTACAGCTCTGTGGTGGCCCGGGTGAGCCCGGAACCCCGCCAATGCAGAAAAAATGCAGAAACAATCTTATAGTCTACTCTACGCCATTTACTGTAAGGGATTTGAGGGTTATTCCAGAATTTTCCATTACAACAATTCGATAGGTGTTCTATATGTAACATTTGATGCCAAATCCAATAACTCTTATTCGCCGCAGCTACTTTGTGGCCAAATGCATAAAAAACATACACAAATATTGTGGATTTATCTTACGTATTTAAGAATATTTGATAAAAATGATTGGAAAAGTGTTCTATTATAAAAAAAACTGGATACCAAATCTGAAAAAAATTCTTTTTTTGCGGCAAGAAAGATACTTGGTCACTTTTGGCCACTTTTGGTCATTTTTTGACATAATATTATAGCAAACAAATACATAAACATAGATAATTATTACAGTTTTCATTATTATTCGTCAATGATGCTTTGGAACGGGTTGTATATAACATTGGATGATTATCCCCATAAAAAATCACACTTATTCACCACAGAAAAGACGCTTGGCCAATTTTGGCCACTTTTGGATGAGTATTTTAAAACCAGACATACCAGATGTACCAAAAAATACACAAATATATGTCATTCTTATCTTGTTAGGAATATTTCATAACCATGCGTTGAAAGGTGTTTATGTGTAAAATTGGGTGCTGAATCCAAAAAATCTGTCTTTTTCGCTGCAGTTAAGACATCTGGCCACTGTGTGGCCAAATACAGCAAAGACCTAAACACAGATTGTGAACCTATTACTTAGCCTACGAATTTATATTCGATAACAATGATTTTGAAAAGTGTTGTATTTGAAAAATTAGAAGTTGAATAAAAAAACATTTGTATTTGCAGCAGAAAAGAAATTTGGCCACGTTTGGCCATTTTTTTGGCAATTTGGTTTTAAAAATTGGCAACTTGGTTTTTAAAAAGGCGTCAAAAAGTGGCCCAAAATTGGCCAAGCGTCTTTTCTGTTGCGAATAAGTGTGATTTTTTGGTGGGGAGGTTGTGGATAATCATCTCATGTTACATACGGTACAACCCGTTTCAAAGCACCAATGACGAATAATCTGAAAGCTGTAATAATTCCGTATGTTTATGTATTTTTTTGTATAAAATGGCCAAAAGTGGCCAAGTATCTTTCTTGTGGCAAATAAAAGTAGATTTGGTGTCCGATTTTTTTTATAGAACACTTTTCCAATTATTCTTATCAAATATTCTTAAATAGGTAAGATATCAACAATATTTATGCATGTTTTTGCTGTATTAGGCCACAAAGTGGCCAAATGTCGTAGCTGCGGCGAATAAGAGTGATTTCATTGGATTCGGCATCAAATTATATAAAACACCTATCAAATCGTGGTAATGAAAAATCCTGGAATAAGCCTCAAATCCCTTAGAGTAGCCTAATTATGCTTATAGTTCTAACTAGTCTGAAATATGGTAATAGTTTATGTGTAGTATGATATTATCTATAGCTAGTATAATAATGTACTAGTCAATACTCGTAATACTCAAGTAGGCATACTCATTATATGTTTGCATGGACTGTAATTCATAAAACTTCGTTAGGCCTATGTCATAATTCAATTTAGGGAATAAAACGTGAGATATATAATTATATATAACAAAATAAAAATGATCTTTTTGTTGATTTTGTTAATTTGTTTTCGGAAATGGGTGGAAACGGCCGATAGGGCTTCACAAATTGAATGTGATGTGCCATAATCACTCGTAAAATCGATCTAGAAATCTATGGATCCTAGTGGACAAAAAACATCATACTGCCCTCGGGCGGATAATATTCTTGATGATATCAATTTTACAACACGATAACCTCTATTTTACAATTAAGTGATAACATATTATTTCTATACGTATGCGTTACGCGTATCGTATGCGTATCTTACAATTTTGTATACGTAGACGGGTAGACCTATAGTGTACAATCTCTATACTCATATGTATGTAATCCTATATATAATTGTTAGAGTATGCTTGTGTGTGTATCACTACACACGTCATATTCACTGGCAGATGCGCCCTCGGCGCTCCTCGAGGCAAACGGCCGATTCATTCTATTGCTCTTGCATCGCGGAATTCCTTTGGTCGTTTTGCGCATGTCCGACTCCTCGCTATGCCCACATCCCAACGATAGCGTTTCTTTGAATCGCATTCCGCGATGCGGATTATTGTGAGGCTTTGCCCCATTTCCATTGTGCCTAGTATCTAATGCAGACGTGTGGCGTTTCCGATATCTGTGGCGCCTTACTACGTCGAACTTTTCCGAGTCCGAAGAACTAGGCCTATATTTGCGCCCGGAGTTGCTGGATTTCACGACGGTCATAGAGCTCTCCTCTACGTCGGCGATAACAGCAAACGTGACCTCGGCGTGAGAGGGCGCATGCGCATCATATTCTGACGTCTGGTTAATTCCTGGTTCTTTAGTGTCTGGGTACATCTTACTCGTTGCACAGTTAGCAATGGCACTCTTATCGAATTCGCTGAACGATGACCTAGCCCTAACTTTAACTGCGCTGGTGAGAGTATACACTGTGGTTTGGATATCTCTCCGATCCCCGGTGCTCAGAAAATGTGCCACGGTTCGGTATACTCTCTTGTTAATCAGGCATTGGACACAAAACACAAGAAAACCCTGCAGTGAATTGAGAATCGTGAATAAGTATGTAAACACGAGCTTGGCTCGACCAATGGCTAACGGACCGAGAACCCACGTGATCCCAAGAACGACCATGACACACATAGCACCACGAACTTGGGAAAGTGACACATGTAGCTTTGATCCCTTGTGTTGTTCAGACTTCACTTGTCGGACAATGACGATAGCTACACGTATAAACACATACGTATTGACAGCGAGTATCAGACACGCCGGTGCTAACAGGGATAGGTAATACGACAAACGATTAGATCGAGAGATCATGCAGAAATGATCCTGTCCGCGATAATTATCGAGCGACACTCCGACAGCGACGCCGACAACTGCCGCGGGAACGCACCAGCTGACAACAAACGCAGTCCGTAGGAAGTATGGTTGGTAACTCTCAAACACGATGATGATTTGTTGGTACATGTGTAGCGCCTCGAACATCATCCATAACAGGGTGGCAAGGAGGAAGTAATGTATAAACGCGGCGACCAGTATACACAGCGTGTCTCCGTACCGTGTACTATCCGCCGATCCCAACAGGAACACCAAATTCAGGAGTAACAGCGACACGCAAACATTGATGAGGATTATCCCCGCTTTGTCTTTGTGCAACTTTGGGAAGAATGAGTAGATGAGCAGTGTGACTACCAGTCCACACACCGAGATACCACAACCAATGTACATGATGTACGCAAGCGCTTCCTCGTGTTTCTGGTCTGCTTTCTTTCCGTCAACAGACAGCAACAGAGAGAAACTGCTGAGATGTGACGAGTAACAGACTACGGAGGTCGGTTCGCGGTCGTAGGTCACTGTTTCCACCCCAGTCGTCGACCAGGTACTACGTTTGACATCCCAATATACACAGACGACTGGCCGGGTGTTATTTTCTTGAGGGATATAATAAGTGATGACAGTCTCTCCGTAGCCCACGATCGAATCTGATACATCGACGTTTACAGAAATAACCGCAAACTCGCTCGCATTTCTACGCTTAGGATCACTATCCGGAAACAGTTTCGAATTTCTAAACGCGGCAACTTTCAGTCGGTACTGTTTACGATCCTTGGGCAGAGTCATTGCTTTCACGTTTAATGTCACCGTTGGACCGGCTGTAGGCGGACCGCCTAGGTATACTTTGTCATTACTAAAACTGGAGCTGCTATGTGTGAAATCTGTTGTTGTATCAATAGCACTGACGTGCAAGTAGATATTGTCTGTGACGTGGACGTAATGACCTACTGATATGTTGACGCGTGACATGTATGTATCTAACACAGCCAAGATCTTTCCAGACACGTTACTTTTGCGCACGACATGAACATCAGCGTCCAGAAATAGCGACGCCACAGACAATACGTCTGCTGCGACTTGTGCGTCATCAATCGCGTATCTCACGTTACCTTCCAACTTTCTGACGGCGGTCGATAATCCACCTTCGTTGATGTTGTCTATTTTCGTCGCTAACAGTTCATCTAACTCACCAACGACGACCTTTTTAGACTTGAAGCATTTGTCGTACGTAATGGTCCCCCACGTACCGTCCCTGTTACAGTGTCTGGATAGGTGGCCGATCATGCACGGTGTGGTAGTGTCTGTGCCTGCATGAGTAGCTCGCCATGTGTAGTCACGTGACTCGTACGCGATGACGTCAGGGTGACACTTGAGTATCTCCTGACAGGACGACCCACCGTACCCCACAGCACACGGACCGTCACACACTCCAGTATTCTGGTGACATCTCCCAATCGCACATCTACACCTCCCGTGGCACGATGTCTCGTCATGCCCAAAAAACCACCTCTTGACACGGGCAATTTCATTCTTCTTACAAATCCTCACGTTAAATAAACGCGTGGACGATTTGTTAGTACAAACGATGCCATTTGGGCAACTTATGAATATATACTTTCGGTATGTTGAGTTGATTTTATACGCGAACAGTACGACATATGTGAAGATGTTTTCTGCCACCACTTTCACTTTCACATAGTCAACGATCTTATCAACGGTTGTTAATGTCGACTCAAACTTGGTGTAGTAGTACGCAGAGTTGAAGCCACGTGCCGGTAGAAGTGTGTGGTCGTCACAAATGTCCCTAAAGTCACAGTTTGATACTGTTATCTCCTGCACTCGGGTGTCCTGTCCAGTAGGTACCACAACAATTTCCCATGTGTTCGGTCCCCATCCACAGCACATGACTTTGTACCACCTCCTCTGTTCACATTGCTGCAGGTCCACAGGTTCGTTGATATATGTCGTTAAAAACTTCTTTCGTTCGCGACATACTTGGAACATCGACTCAATGTATCTCTGATCGAACGTTGCGTTAGAGCAATGTCCGACAACATCGATATCATTTAGTGCGGCAACTTCGGCGCTCGTATACGCTCTCGTGACACCAGAGCAACATTGCCCACCGTCAGGACGCCGGGTAATTAAGAGTTGTAGGTTTTGTTTTCGACATTTCGCATCGACTGTGTCACTGCTAACTCCCTTTCCCCATCGGGACCAATTAATAGGCACAAAGCTGCATTCCTTCGGTGGATCCCGGTATCTAGACGACGACGTAATGATGACAAAGGCAACGTAAATCATATATCGAAACATGGCTGCTTCTAACTTCTAAATATATTCAAAATACAACGTATTGTTGATGATTTTCCAAAGCTTTACGATCAGATTTTTCTTGGTAACGGCGGTTTGTCCGGCTAGTGTTCGGTGACGTCGTTCTTGCGCTAACATTTAAAGGCTCATTCTGATTAAACAAATTAATACCTGTTTGAAGCGGAGTATTTGTGTGTCCTCATACACCACTCGACCTGTCCCATACACCACTCGCCCTATCCCCCATACACCACCCGCCATATCCCCCATACACCACGACCTGTCCCATACACCACTCGCCCTATCCCCCATACACCACTCGACCTGTCCCATACACCACTCGACCTGT
>WNLI01021128.1:0-11740 GCA_025802215.1 Wirenia argentea
GCACTCCCTTGAAATGAGTCGCACTTACACATGCCACACTAGGATGTGGTCATATTCCACTAAGGAATAAAACGCTATATTATGTTGTGTTTGTGATTGGTATCTTCATGGTGGGGACCTGTTAGTAATTCAATAAGGTCATTCATAACAAATCACTTTTTAAACAGTTCTTGTTTCATTTAAGTTAATCAACCATTCTTTTTTTTGTAGGACGTTCATAACAGAAAAGAAGCCCGCCCTACCAAAGCCTTTGTTGATCCAAAAGCTGTCCCAAAGCTCCCACTCGCAGTCAAAAGGTATACAAAATTTACAAACTATTTGCAATTATTTTGACGTTTTATGGACTACATTATCTTCAGTTATCGGGGTTATTGCTTAAATTTACATTTTTCTAGTCAAGTGCATACAGTATTGGCTGAGCTAAAATTTACTGTTTTTTTACTCGATAATTTGCTCAATTGGCATCATCAGATGGATGTTTGAAAAACGTTTTCTTGAAAAAATTAGTCCCCCTCATCGTATAAAGTCAAATTATTACTAATTACAAATGCCAATAACGACGACTAAATTATTTAAAATGTTTATTTTACATATCGATGTTGATTTCCGAACAACATATCAACAAAACATTACCAATGCTCTTCTCGTTTAAAAAAAGTAAAGCGTCACATTTCTACACCGCACTTTTGGATCTCTCCCTATCTGGCAAATGTGGGTTTACAAAGCGGGACTATGCCAGAGAAGGCATTTGACTTGAGTCAGGGCTCGACGTAAGATGTAACCTTTAGGTCAGGTTACAGGAGCTTGTAACCCCTGGAACCTGTAAATAGGTTACAGGAACCAAAAAGACATGACCCGACACAAACAATTGTAACAGTAATGCTATAATAATTATCAACAAAACTGAGAATAGGTTCAACCATGGGGGAAAAATTCTGAATTGTCTACACATATTCAATGTCTGTAACTAGATTCAAGCCATGCAACAGGTAATTCTTTAATAAATTATTCTTATGTTATGCGGTCCGTAACCTATTATCGATTATAGGTTACAGCATCTTATTTTTGTGGAACCTGTAACAGGTTACAGACCATTTTTCTTAGGTCGAGCCCTGCTTCATGTATTACTTTGCTCTACGAACCAGAATAAGCTGCGCACTAAATGTGCCACTTCGGAAGCTATGAAGGAATTAGGCTACTTACAATGCTAGAAATATAGATACGCTTGTTCTACTCTGAATGGGTAACTTCTTTTGACAGCAGCATTTTCCCTATAGCACAGTCATTTGATGGATATATACCAAGATCAAATAACTAGTACAAATATGACGTTTTACTTTTAAATTCACACCACACCCGATATACGATCATGTTCCATTATTATATTAGTATTAAGTACATAAAATTATATCAATTATAGCACTCACTTTAAATGGCGATTTAATTCTTCAAGATAGTTTTTCTGGTCTAAAATGGCAGCCATTTCTACATGGTCTTCATTTCTGCAATATATATTTTAATTAGGACTCACACAAACTGTATAGCCTAATACGAGTAAAAGGTCAACATTCTTTAGCAAATAATAGCGGTTAGTAGGCCTATAGGGTTAGAGCTTATCACAGTTTCATACCATCACAGTTTCATACCATGAAGAACATGCGTGTAAAACCGCATTTACAATATCATTTCTTGTTGGGCTTGGCACAGCTCAGCGTAGTCCATGTTTGTCTGTAGTGGAGCCAGCAAAATTGTCACATGGAAGGTTGGCCTGGTTGTGAGCTGGCTCGCATTGGCTCATATTTCTGTAGTGCAAATTCCAAAGAGCGGTGAATCGAGGCAAAATTGATCATGTTTACTTTGCGTGAGATGCATGCAGGAGTTAGTTGTTACATAGACACCTGATGAAGTCTACTGCTGTAGTGTCAAACTTTTTTGCATTATAATTAGTCTTTAAAGCATGTTACCACATATTTGTGTATATTTTAGTTGTTACAGCAATTTTTGTGGGTTATTGTACTTTTGGGTGATGCAATATAACCGTAGCCTAACTGTAATTTGACTGTGGCAACATGGGAATATAAGTTGGTTTACACGTCTGTATGGAATTAGAATAACTGGGACATACTATGCCAATAAGGGCACATTTTCATGGGTGATTTTACTGATACTGTATAGTTACACGTACTATAAAGTTACTAACCGGTCTGGTGATTGTAATTGATGCTTGTCTTTAAGATACAGGCTGAAGTCAATGACACCCATCTGTCAATCATAACATGGTATCATAGCAAACAGCATGAAAGCAAGGGGTATCCTGTATACAATTTTTTGTTTGTTCTCAAGGCATGTTCCTAGCATAGGTACCATGATTTAATCGAGGATGAGTCGCGTCGGAATAGATGGTCAACTTGTCAAGGATTGCTGGCAGTCAGCAATGACTGTCAGTTAGTCGGATGAAGACGTGTGTAATGCGTCGAAACGTCACTAAATGCGAGTAAAACTTTTTGGTTGTGAAAAAATTTACTTAAATTAGAATTGTCAAGGATTGTGAATCACCATGCATCAAATGACTCGGCCATAATGTGAAGAACTAGAAGGATTATAACAATACAAAGTTTAAAGCAGAACTCAGCAGAGAATTGCCTAACTTGCTGGGGAAAAGTCATGAAGAAAGAACAAAAACAGTAAACACAACAACGGTCAGACCTGATCTCCGATACCCCTCAGTTTATCATAGGCACGAGAGGCTCCATTGCAGATTGATTGAGATACATCAGACCAGGCAAGTGACCAAAATCTGTGAACCTTTAAGGAATCTTCTCAATCATTGTAACTTTATGTACACTGCACTGAGGAGTGAGTTTGGTCAGTGCTGCGGCTTTTCACACAAAAGGTCACTGGTTCGAACCCTGCAAAACTGTGATTTCCTGAGCTTTCCATCCGTCAATTGCGAGATTCTTGCATGGCAACATGGACATGATTCTGAAAGCGCTGCATTATCCTGTCAATAAATGCACACATTTATTTTTTATTTATTAGATGTACATAAGTATTGAATTATACTTGCACGTACCGGTTGATCAAGATCCTCTTCTTTCACACACAGATTACAGTCTATAACATTGAGTCCCACCAATAGACCTTCTATCACAGTTGCTTCATCACACATCAAAATGGCTCCTTCTTCATAGAATTCACTGGAAGGAAACAAACATAGAAGGTAATATGTGATCATACATGTCGTTAAAACAGTTTGAAGCCTACATTGTGAAACCTTAGAACTTTGTGCCATCAATCACTTATCATCACACATCAAAATTGTTCCTTCCTTAAAACTTACTGGAAAAAATAATGCGACCACTTCGTTTCCCGTAATTACCCCTTGAAGATTTCTTTTACGTTAGTAAATACCGAGATATGAACACCGTTCGATAATCTTAAACTAGTCATGAACGCGCAAAATGATCAATCAATCCTATATGTCTGCTGACAGATTATCTTGTACGTGAATTGGTAGGATCATGTTAGAACAGAGGACATGCCATTCAGGAATCAACAAAGGTGCTGAATTGATTATATGATGACCATAAGCAATAAAAGCCTCAGATAATTACTTGTTAATTACGTTTGAATTTTGATTTAGACATAAACTATGTATGTGTAAGAGTAACTCACTAAAGTATGTCGTTGGTCTGGATGAGAATGGTGAAATAATCGGCGAGGGTCTTCTGCATCAGTGACAGGCGTACCCAGGCTCTTGCTCTGCCCAATGGCGATCTGTTCGGGATGGACAAATAGGTTTAGATCAGGGTGAATCGCGGGGTTGGGGTTGTTGAGACTAAAAATATACTCATTAGAATTAAAATCCCACCTCCCCTATTTATTGCATTATAACATGTCAAATATAGCCATATTGTAAGATATGTGACTCCCTGTGTGGCAGAGATTTTATAATCCACGGAAAAGAACAATACACGCTTGGATAGGGGAAGGATAGCACTTTCCGATAATGTAATACATTACACCATATCACTCTGTCCCGCAGTGCATTGTGGATAGGAAAATATCATACAGACTGGCCCCATTCCTCCCTAACTAAAGAACTGGTGATTTTAGTGTCAAGTTTTTCAACTCAGTGTGACTCGTGGGGCATTGCTTTAGGATTTAAACTTTTACATTACCTGAAAGTGCTATTCTTTCCCTACCCAACGGTGTATATATTTTTGTCATGAATGATAAACTATCGCCTACACAGCTCTTTCAATATGTCTATATTTGACATGTTATAATGCAATAAATAGGGGAGGGGGGATTTTAATTCTAATGAGTATAATTTCATTTTAGGCCAAAAAGTAGTTATACTGTAGGCTATATGTATGTAGCAAACTATAAATGAGGCACACATGTGGTTCTTTGTTATTACATTTCTATGAGCTAGTATGATGTGTTAACAATAGAGCTAGAGGCCAGGATAATTAACACACGCGACATTGCGTTGTGTCGTCATTTTATCAGCTCTAAATATCGTGACAATTAATATGTTGTGTATAAAAACAATGAACGTTGCATAAAAATTAATTGTCGTCATTATGCGAAGTGTGCAGACCACTAACGATCGTATGAAACAATAATCTTACTAATAGACCACAATTAAATATCTATTATCAATATTAACGATCTATTTTGATTTATTTGTTATTAAAAGTACAAATACAAGACTACGATAATTGTCCATTATCCAATTAACATTTCATATGCTAATTTAGATTCCGTAATATTTGATATCGCCAGACGTGATTTATTTTCTTACAAGAAATACTATTGTCATTTAACATTTCATTGTGCTATTTTGATTTTGATATAGCCAGATTGATACCACTAAGTAAAACTACTGTTGTCTGTCAACATTTCATATGCTATTTATATTTGGTAAGATTTGATATGGCTGTAGAGAATATTATGTGCAAATTATTGAATATATTAATTTCCACAAAATGCATTAACGGTATTGGTATTCAGTACATGTCATGAAAGTATTACTTAGTACATGAAAGCATATTATACACATGTTATTGAGTGTATCAAGTTTTGGCAGCATTTACACAATAATACTTTGTATTTGAACGAATATAGTTGTAGTGTGATAAATTACATTTATGTGTGGAATTTAGTTTACAGTACCGTACATTGAATAAGTGACAACTAAATTATTTGTCATTTTCATCAAGTAGCTGATATATGTGCACACTGCACACGGTATATATCTTCAATAATATTATAATGCTATTGTAATAATAACGTAATTGTATTTCTCATGTCATAAGTATATGTGATATTGAGATTATTGAAGTAAACAAGTCGTGATCTATTTTTGGGATTTTAATCTGTATTTAGGACATTTTAGGTTGAATAATTTTATTTTTGTATGGGTCGTTCTAATTTTAGAGCAAAATATTTCGCTGATGTTATTGTGTTTACCTTATAGTTCGAAACTTTTAAATATACACCTGTTATGTCTGGTTACGGTTAAGCGCTTATATAGCTTAACACCATAGGTTGTTAGTTTGTAATAATATCTACATATTTGGCATATTATATCGACTCGTGATAAGCATATTACATACATAACATTTACATAGGAAGGGATTACATTATTCTCGATGTCCTTAGGTAGACTTTGAAATGTAAAACCTAAGGTGTAACAAACATCCCTAATTACATCTGGTTATTATGCAAAGTGGTTTTGTTGTGTAGACTTTGAAATGTAAAACCTAAGGTGTAACAACATACATAATTAGGCTACATCTGGTTATTATGCAAAGCAGATAATTTATGCACATATTCGAAGTAAGGTCACGAGTTTTTATCGCACCTTGTGAACACTTCATAAGACATTATCATTCGTAAACAGGTGATTTCATTGTAGTCATATCCGACGAGCGAGCGCACTGTTTTGTATTATAACTGTTGTAAAATTTAAAATCAAATTTAGTTTGAATTTAATTGGTAGTTTAGTTTGAATCTGTCGTTTGACATTCTATATAGTCTCATACACATTTGCTGTTTACTGTATGTATATATATGAATAAACTTGTAGATAGTGTATACTTGTGTAGGTTATACGTATAGAACTTAAGACATGTAGGTTAGAGTTGAACTATTTTATAGCATACTTATTTAACATAGTAATTATTAATTTCTTATTGAGGAAGTGTGATTATATTTTCCGCAGGTTGTGATAATGTTTTGTTCATGTAAAGTGATATGAATTTGTTAGATGTCAACTACGTCAATTTGTACAATATGTGTAATGTACAATCGTTCACGAAATTGGATTACAATTTGCACTGTAAGTATTTTAGGGTCTACTGCATTAATGTAATGGAGCATCATCAGCCTGTTCGAGAACCGGTGTAGCAACTAGGTTTGTTGAGTCTCTGGCTTTTGTAGCAAACATTGTTTAAACTAAACTCATGCTACAAAAGTGGTTGATGGTTGACGTTCGTTGTTACGAAACTCTAAAGTGGGCAGGTTTGTTACAGAACAAAGATGGCAAGTGTTGCAGCAAAGCTTGTAATCTGTTACAAAACGATCTACGGTACGCAGAATATCCCCTGTTCTAAGTTCTACCATGATCCCGTCAATTGATACACTAGATCTGTCATAAGCAACATACTTGTATTGGAAGCCCTTCAAGCCGATGTAGTACGCCGTCTCCTCGACATTCAACAATATTCCATACCCATTTAATTTACAGCTGGCTAATTATGTTGTCTTTCCACAGGGCAGTGTAGAAAACTAACAGGACTCACATAAACGCGGAACCTCTGAAAGAAAACTCTGAAGTAGAATTCTGTATCTTCCACATAAATTAGTTTGTTTAACCATACTGTAATGTGACTGTGTCTGTGACTACATCATCAGCTTTTTGCCACATATTTTATTGAAAGACTTTGTGTTCACAGCGTGCATGTTGAACGTACACGAAAACTCTTGTAAGGACCAGATATCGACATGCTCCAAATACCGCATGAAGGTCAGTACTGTAAAAAGTAATGTAAAGTAGATATCTATACCGCCTTTTTACACATCATCGTATCTCAAAGTCTGTGGAAGTGATTGTGGAGGAAATTGGGCATTTTGGTGATAGCATGCAGTGATGCTGCTTACAAAACAGTACATCACCAACTCAAATCCTCATGTAGCCATGGGAACACTCTTCCGTACCCATTCACAGATGAACTATTTTCACGAATACTTTAAGGTTTTATTAATTTTAGAATATTACAGTATGCAATGTGGCTCATGAATTTTCGGAACTTTTTGAGTCGTATACGTGGCAGCAGTACCTCTCGCGTCCTATAATGAATCACTGTTGCCTGGTAAAATGTTCCCAAAATAATCTGAACTTCTAGTCTGAAATATCATATAAACAAGTATAGTACAAATAGGTACCAAGAATAAACCGATCCCAAGTAAACATTAAGTGAAGTTTATCGAGCTGATTGTATATCTACTTATTGTTGTCATTTTAGATAATCTACATTTCAAGTACAAAATTTTTTCTAAATTTATCGCTATTTGGAGATAAATATTTGCTGGACAAACTTTTCACCTAGGTATGAAAATGTAGATACTTTTATGATTTGACGTTTATTAGCCTTTGATTTTCACGAGTTTTATACAATTACGTATACATGATGAGATGCGAAAAAGTTTGTAGTGTAGCCTATTTATTACTGATCCGCGCCATTTGATAAAATATTGCAATTGTAATCATGAATTGAATGCGGCGTGAAATGAATTACTCTTTAGTAATGTTATAATTCATGCATATTGCATGTTAATGTTTGGCATGTGCATTACAGTAATACATAGCAGAATTAACATGTAGAGTAAACCGTACATGTTGTAAAGGGACCATCACCTCTTACGGGACATTGTGTTAAATCTCATCATTAACATTTTTTTGGAATTACCAATAGTTGTGGCTTTTCCATGAACAAAATTCAGAACCCAGTACACTGAAAAATGGCCTCAGGTCTACACACGATCATTCATGTACTGACATTTTTTTTACTTTTTCATGCAATAGTAATGCGATCACTCAACGAGTGAGACATATTATAAATGCATGCACGATAGATCGACAGCAACATCTAGGTCACAGCACAATCAAGCTATGAACAGTTACAGTCTAAAGTGTCCGAAAGTGAGTTGGTTGAGAAACCGGAGTAGGCTACCTGGAGAATTTCCACGACCCAGGCTTGCACCCGGGATCCGGCTCCTTTAATTATCGCTCTCTGTAACGTAAGCACTGATCGTGAGGTACCGGCTCCTTTAATTATCACTATCTGTAAGCACTGATCTAGAGGTACCAGCTCCTTTAATTATCGCTCTCTGTACCCACTGATCTAGAGGTACCAGCTCCTTTAATTATCGCTATCTGTAGGCACTGATCGAGAAGTACCAGATCCTTTATTTATCCCTATATGTAAGCACTGATCGAGAGGATCGGCTCCTTTAATCATCCGTATCCGTAAGCACTGATCGAGAGCAACCGCTCCTTTAATTATCGCTATCTGTAAGCACTGATCGAGAGGCACCGGCTCCACTGATTGAGAGGTACCGGCTCCTTTAATTATCCCTATCTGTAAGCACTGATGGAGGGGAACCGGCTCCTTTAATTATCCCTATCTGTAAGCACTGATCGAGAGGAACCAGCTCCTTTAATTATCCCTATCTGTAAGCACTGATCGAGGGTTACCGGCTCCTTTAATTATCCCTATCTGTAAGCACTGATCGAGAGGTACCAGCTCCTTTAATTATCCCTATCTGTAAGCACTGATGGAGGGGAACCGGCTACTTTAATTATCCCTATCTGTAAGCATTGATCTAGAGGTACCAACTCCTTTAATTATCGCTATCTGTAAGCACTGAGCGAGAGGTACCAGCTCCTTTAATTATCCCTATCTGTAAGCACTGATCGAGGGGTACCGGCTCCTTTAATTATCCCTATCTGTAAGCACTGATCGAGAGGATCGGCTCCTTTAATTATCCCCATCTTTAAACACTGATCGAGCGGTACTGGCTCCTTTATTGTCGCTATCTCTAAGCACTGATCGATCAACACCACCTCGTTCCGCCACCTGGTCCCAACGACACACTAACACACAGTGACACACATGCCACAGTGACACACAGTTGCTGATAACATCACAACAAATTATGTGCCTTTTGTTCTCCATTTTTCACGTATAACATTATGCGGTTATGGTATTAGAGCGTATTAACATCACATCAACAAATATTATGCAGTTTTATTGTAAATTTTTGGACTATAATCACTATAATGTGGTATTAGTTAGGCTTAACTACATTGAATGTAGTTGACATTTAATGTAGTTGACTCTGATATTAGACCCTACTATGTACAGAAAACGTTACAGTGTATGTAATTCTATGGTTTTAGTTACCTGTATTACTAGTATTGAATATAGTCGATTACAATATTGCTATGTACAGAAAATGTTACAATGCCATGTATAGCATCCTAAATATTAGGCTATAAGCTTGTGATATATAGTTATTGTGTACAATAAGTAATAGTATTATTATGAAAAGACGGTATATAAACCTAACACTTTACTTTTATTCAGAATCATCATTTAACGTGTTGCGTATAGTGAGGTTATAGCAGTACCATGAATGTATGAGTCAAGTAAATAGGCCTATTTGTCTGTGCTAGTTGATTGCTGTCGAGTGTCGACATAGTATCTTGGCATGTATATGCTGAGCAATGCTTTTCTTTCTTTTCTCTTCTGTAAACGGTCCATAGATGGTTTGGATCCCTTGTTGGGGTTCAGATGGATCGTGCTCCCTTTTTGGTGAGTTTTTAGTCATCTCATTTTGAGGATCGTAATCCGTGAACTGTGCCCACATATGGTCAGAAACGGCTTGCGGGTTGTAAATTAGCTAAGCTAGGTACACGCCTCGATAACAAACAAACACACCAACCCTGTCGACATGCAAACTATCAAGGTACAGTCCCACTTTAATACTGTATATTATGCAAATAATAATGTTGCCGACATTTCCCCACAGCTGCCGATAGAACGGCCATCATCTCTTACCTCCAGTATCAGCCAGGACCCGCCTCCATCTTCAAGTAAGTTTGAATAATATCATATAGAATTACTGCATCATCATTCTATTGCTGAAATCAAAATCTCAAATATTTGTGTGCAGGCATGCAGCACCATACATTCCACCATGGATGAGACGCTCGGTTCCAACTGTACTTATGCCATGGTGTATAGTTTGTTGCATTTCCAAATGTACAAATTGCACGCGCTAACATTTTGTAAACAGCACGTTTGGCATGTAGTGGGCACACCGCTCTTAACCTCAGCTTTAAAAAAACTTGAGTTAACACATTCGTCAGATCGGTCAATGAGTGAACATTCAGTGAAAAGATCTACGCAGTCATGTCATTTCACTGCTTAGATTTTAATGTCGGCGTACTAGCTCGGCAAAATTATCACACGTTATATTAATTAATATTACTGTACAAGTATTCAATTTTGAATAAAAGTTTATATACATAATCATCCTTAAAGAAAAAAATGAAGATTGGCACCACTCTCTTTCTTAAAGCTCTTTATTAAAGTACATAGTTGTTTTGCATTTTTTTGCACTACTGGAATGGCCTTGGGAAGCACACAGTTACGTAGTTGTCACCAAATGAATTGGCGTTCTAGGACTGATGGTGGCTTATTTAATTCTAGTTTTTAAAACTGCAGATGGGCATATGCCAAGATGTATATTTTGCAATTGTCTATGATAAAAAAGCTAATTAAACAAATATGATAATATCGCGATCCTCATAGTAATAACATCATAATTTCATAACTGGTAAACCGTAATCTAGTTAATTACAAATTTTCAAAAGTGACAACATCTCGACCTTGAAATTAATCCTTCTAAAAATGATGTTATGTTATTTTTTTAAACTTTATATTGTATACCTATTTCATGATATCTAAGATAACATAAACTTGACCTTCTTGTAGATGTATGCAATAATATGTAATGTTATTCTATCTATGTCCCATCACGAGCACTATCTCTCAATATGAGGTAGGATCTTGTGAACATAATTATTTCTTATATATCATTTAATTGTTTACACAGACATCCGTTATCTTATTTTGTATATTAATATTCTGTATATCTAATGTTGTATCTAATGTTGTTACTTGTAAATATTAGCTATCAAGATTGTTTATATTGTTGTCTAGAGACATTTGTGGCGTTTCAGTTTAGATAAAGTAATTTGATACTGTATAGATTTAAACGTTTTTTGCAAAACATGTGATAGCACATGTCTGGTAATTTTGTAATCTTATTATTGTCGGTGTCAATTCAAAACCATGTACCTCGATTTTTGACAAAATAATTTTTTTTTTCAATTTCATGCGACCCTTCTTTATATCGTGGTAAAACCACGTATCTATAGACCAATTCAAAGTGCTCAAAATACGGTAGACAAACGTAAAAAAAGTATCTGGTTTAATAGAAATGGTATTTATGAAGAAACGATATACAGTACAAGATGGCAGATGACTAATGTGGTTTTGCACAATACCGACGATAATAATTGGTTTTTAGCTCACCTGCTGAGCTTTTGCAATCGGCTGGTGTCCGGCGTCCGCGTCCGCGTCAACATTTCCTTAAAAAA
>WNLI01021239.1:0-11740 GCA_025802215.1 Wirenia argentea
AGGGTCCATTTTGATGTAGGCATGTATCTGGCCCGCACTCGAAAGTTACAAGTGTGGTATCCGAATTTCATGCCAATGCCACTAACACTTTCAGACACTTTCCACGCTCACAAATGAACGAATATCAAAGTTGGGAGCTCACCCAATAACCGCTCTGTACATTTTATGTGATTTGTGGTTATTGTAAACGGTAAGATTTTTGCCAATAAAGGGTGCGGATATTGGATTGGTACATGATGGGACATTGAACAGTGTCAATAGCCAGGGGTTATGTCTGGTCTGTGGCATGTGGTGCCTGTGTGGCATGTGGTGCGTGTCAGCGTGAGTAGCGCCTGTGATTGCGTAGTCCAGTGGACGTGTGCAATGGCCACAATAAATTAAGCCGCCACATTTTGTCTGTAATTATCGTGGTGTGCTCCCTATGGGCATACAGAGGGACATTTGATTTATACGCACAGGACATTTACTGTAATAAAATTGTATGATGTCCACAGACCACAGTAAATTATATTGTACTCTAATCATATTGAATTACACAATCATGTGTTGCTAACTTGCTATGGATTTATATTATTGCACAGTGCTTTGACATCAGTCTCATAATTTCATAGCAACATTTGTTAACAAAATAATGTCTATTTAAAATGTTTATCACAAAATACTGCAGACTAAGTATGTGACAATCTGTTATTTCAAATGGGGAACCGGAATAATTTAAAACTTGAAAGTGAAACTTAAATTCAGTTTTCTGAAAATCGACATTGTTGACAATTTTATGAGTAGGCTATGTTGAAATAACAGAGAATCTATAGTAATACAATGACAAAGATAATTCTATAAATTACACAATATGTACAGTAAATTCATAATAATATAACAGAATTATAGATATGTGATGAAAAAATAATGGTAGTAAGTTTTAATAAAAATGAAGTACATAACATTCTATACAACACAAATAAAATAGATAAATATATGAATTGCACAATGGTAATTATGTAATGGTTATGCCAAGTGTAATGATAAGGGATGCCAAATTGCCAACTTAATTTTCCACTAGAAATACCCTGGTATTGGATGATCATTAGGCCTAACAATTTTACATAATAGATTTCACTTGAAAAACTTGATGCCCGTAGCGGGATACTGACAGTTAATGGAACAGAATCTGATTTGTACCAACAGCTATAGAGGCCTCAGGGGTACTTTTACAACCAATAAAACTCGATGACGAATGAAGTATCCTTGAAGTTAGACCTTGGAGGTAGATGTGTGAATCGGTATTATTATAGTGGGGTTGGTAAAGCATTAATTTTGTCCGGCTAACAGAAGGGTCGTAGGTTTCGATCCCGCTAGTGACATAATTTTTGTGTGAAATCTATTAGCCTATGGTTTATCGTTATAGCCAATGACTTAAATTACAGTAACATCTTCTAATTAATTGTTGACCAATAAATTAAATTTCTTAAACATTTCACAGTAGAATTGTTATGCCATTTTTGTAATCACCTAGCTACTACGCCAAAAGTAAAAGCAATCCATCAAATTAAAATGTTTGCCTTATTGGTGTTTTGTCAATAATTAAATATTTTAATTAAAACCAACTACAACATGTCAACAACCAATAAAAGTAAATTATGTCTCCCGTACAGAAATCTAGTAAATTTTAAGCTAAATTACAAAAAATAGAAATTAATTTAATTTATGGAATTAACTAGTTGAGCCCAATTTGTCATGATTATTAATATTACACGCCAGTTAAGTGCAATCAACCATTATGAATATGAAAGCTGTTAATCTTATACTGCACTAAGTTATATGGTTGTCGACATTGCAGTCATATCGCATTGACTTTAGCTGAACAACTGTCATCACAGCTCGGCAGTGACCAACGTGACAGATGGTGAGGAATGTTGCTAAGAACATAGTCCCACGAGTGTGAGAGTTGAAACTGGAGTCCCCCGTAAACTGATGGAACATATATAATATTATTGAGAATCCATCACTTCAGAGGGGGACCGTGCTTGCAACTCTCGTAGTGTGAATGCATGCTGAGCAACATTCCTCATTATCAATCACATGACGGTTCTGTGGTCATCACATGTGTCATTTTGTCCAGCCGAAGTCCTCGCGATATGGATGCAACGTGGACAATAATAACAGTTAATACAGTATAAAATTGATAGGTTAGTGCAAGACTGCATGATTTATAACACTCATCGTTATGTAATTGTCATGTCATGATCAATTAATTAGTGATCTTACTTTGAAAACACGAAACATATTTATTTAGACCCAAACCCGTTATATATTCTGTGTACGTGATTACTCGTGTTTGGGCACTGGGAATTTCAAAAATTGATTGGCACAATTGATAGTATTAACGATCTTCCCAAGATTATGCTGAAAGTTGTCAGTCTTGTGTAGACTAGAATTAGCTATATTGATTCTATCTCTATCATAGACTGTTGTCATAATTAGCGGTACACTTTCAGTCATAGATTTAGATATCTCAATGATTCTCACAGTCCTGTAACACATCATGGTCAGAACGGCCGAATGTTTCAATCATCACTCTTTGTACAATATCAATGATGAGTATGTTTATGATGATTTGTTGATGGGGTTTTATCGACGCCATTATGTGATGCCCATGTTTCTTTACACACGCTGGAATCCTTATGAATTATGTAAGCCGGTAGACACAATATGTCAGACTCTCTCTGGAATTCGCCAACCGAGGTTACCAATCTCGCAACAAATCTCAAGGCTACAAATCTCGCTATCAACTAATTGCCGACCATTTATTACTCAGCAAACAACTCTAAATGCACATGTGTGGTTTTTTGATGATAGATGGATGTATCGCAGTATCGCATTGGTCAGTTCGAATACAGATAGTCACGCTTTCTGAGATCAGTAACTGGATTATCAACCACATCATACTCACTATCAGTCGTGACATAGTCTGCTCAGTTGCAGTATGCTGTATGGTGATCAATCCCAGTGTGGTCTTAGTGTGGTTACTGTCATTGGCATGTAATCAGTCTATCTAGAAATCATCTGTCTATCTATACTGGTCAGTCCTCTCTCCAACATGAGTCTAGTCCAGTCCACTTCAAGAGCAGCCGAAGCCGAGATTGGACAACAGCTCAATACGTGCCAAGAGATCACAGTCACGCTTACACAATCATAACAGTCACAGCCTGATTGTCTGTCACATACACAATGGGCGGTTGTTACAACGACCCAAACATCTCCTGAGACGCGTATGTCATGTATAAGAATCCATCCTCGTCTTTTTCCTCGCGGTATATTTCCGTTAACGTCATGGACATGCTTGCGATGCTTTTGTTGTTGACGAGGAGATAGAACGCTTGGTTCGCATTCAACGACATTCGATTTCTGCAAAAAAGACGAAAAAAAGCAATTAATGAGATTGCCTGTCAAGACTTATTTTCAATAAGTGGCAGAGGGCAATCAATAAGGCGTGTTGTACAAGGTTGAGGCGGGTGTAGTCGGAGAGCTGAAACATAATCGTGCTAAGTGACGGGTAAACACGGGCGGTAACTCCAAGTCTCCCTCGTTAAGTCTTGTTTACTCGTCTCATAATGCTCTGTGCGTACAGAAAAATGGCATGTAAATGTAGCTTTAGATATAAAGTAACATGGATAAGGTAACTTCAGTCAGGTATACAGTAATTATCTCACAACAGTATACGGTAGGATTATTACTGGTACAGAAATAATAAAGAGTAATGATGGAAAAACATCGGCCTCAGTTTTCATGTTTCACTGCCAATAACCCTATAAGGATGCTATAAAAATACAACCATAATAACAAACTCAAAATAACCTATGGATTTATTATAAGATGTGGTGTTATGATGTCGAAAATACATTAGTCTATTTCCAATATTTTATATCACATATAGTATCAATGTAATTTGTATGTTTATATAATATCTGAGACGACAGTGTAATGTATAGGTTAATAATATCGAGATGCTAGCTTGAATGACATTTTATACGTATATTTTCCTTCATCTCGTAACACAAAATTGATTATGCTCGACAGGCACGACAGGAAATCAGCTTAGAAATGCAATCTACAGAAACTACGTAGGTAATTCCATCCAAAGCTTCGCTACGCTCACAAAATCTTAATAAATATTACATTGCTTGTTTGTCGTGTATTGATGCTAAATGTTGTGTGGCGTGTCATGGATGTGCATTATCGATGACATTTAAAAGGAACATGAAATTGTCATTTACATGAAAATGTGGTATCAAGTGAAACATTATACATTTGCCTCAATCTTTTTCCATTAGCATCATATTTGGGGTAATGATAGATGGCGAATGTATACGGGAAAAAAAATAGTTACATGAATGCGCCGACTCGGGCTAGTTATATGGGCATGTATTATTTATATGCAAATACAGTTTAATATAGCGAGGAGAAAAGCGTCAATTTATTGTCGATGTGTGACTGTAAATAATGAAAGGACGAGTTAAGTGTAACCACCTAAACTGTGGTATTGTGCGTGTGAATGCTGGTGGGTGGGGAGGAGATGGATGTGGGTAGCCGTGGGTGGGTAACGGATGAGCATACAATGTGGGGACAGGTCCGCAATTATGCTGGTAATGGACAATAGCTGAACCACACTGAATAGGATTACTGCTGCGAAAAGTCTCGCACAATGATCGCCATAGCCGACAGACTCGACACATTTACCGAAATGACGGCTTTTGTACGAGTTTTACGGATGGTGGGTAGATTTACGGTCGGTGTTAGATAGACAGTCGGTGTTAGGTGTAGGGCATGAGTGAGGTACTGTACTGGCCATTATCATTGTCCATTATCTGTGGGCAATTGTGGTTGGGTATGGATAGAATCATAGAGATTGTGATTGTGGGATACACATACGCTTTGTGTATACGTAATTCCGTCACTACTTTTGTGTGTTATCCCATTACTGCTGAACTGTCCGGACATGTGTCACTGACTGTGTTGTGCCTTATGCCATCACTGTATGTGTAACACTTGTGTGTTACTTTCAGTGCGTTACTGTGTGTATTATCACATAAGCTTTGTGTATAATTCCATCTCTACTTTTGTGTGTTATCCTATTATTGATGAACAGTGTCTATGTATGTCACTGTCTGTGTGCCGTAATATATCATCACTATGTGTGACAGGTCAGTTGTGTGTGTTACTCTGTGTGCATTACTGTGTGCGTTAACACATAAACTTTGTGTATAATTCCGTCACTACTTGTGTGTTATCCTATTATTGTCAAACCGTGTCTACGTGTGTCACTCTGTGTCTCGTGTCTCAATCTGTCTCTGTGTCTAATACCATCACTATATGTGACAGTTATGTGCGTTACTCTGTGTGCGTTAGTGTGTGTCTTACGACATAAGCTTTGCATATAATTCCTTCACTGTTTTTGTGCGTTATTGTATTATTGTCAAACAGTGTATATGTGTGTCACTGTGACACTGTCGGTGTGCCTTAATATACCATCACAATTGAATGTATATGTAACAGGTCAGTTGTGTGTGTTACTCTGTGTGTGTTACCGGGTGTGTTTTGAGTGCGTTACTGTGTGTGTTTTGTGTGCGTTACTGTGTGTGTTTTGTGTGCGTTACTGTGTGTGTTTTGTGTGCGTTACTGTGTATGTTAACTGGATGAGAGTAGTGATGATGATGAATGGTAACGAGTACGACACGGCGATAGAGCGGGTCAATCCCGAGATGTCCGCATCACGACACGCACGCCTGATTTATTCCACGAAGCCGTACGAACATCAGCCACGTTTCGCTCGCCTGTCAATCATGGCTTAGCACTTTACATGCTTTGTAAGAGATTGATGCATTGGCGGAAACAAACAGCCGCACTTGAAATGCTTTACGTGATGAATGGAGAGGAAAACAATGTATAATCACACAATGTTCGCTTGGCTGCTGATGGGAAGTGGAAATAATGATAGAGTATTGACAGCTTGATAAAAATCACATTGCAAATTAATTTAGCATAAATTGGTTTCAACAGATAATAGGCCCCATGATATGGAACACAATCGCAAATCGCAATTACTGCGGCCTATATTTTTATTTGAAAGCACATCATATTGTTTGTGACATTCACAATATTATATTAATTTAAACATTAAGGCTATAATGTGCTATATAGTGCTGTTGGCAGTTGCGGTGTTCCTTTAGTGTATCAAACCATTACAATGGGTTTTGTTGAACTTCAATATTCAATAAATGAGATAAATATTTCTGACTGTTGCACATTAGTGTCATTAGATACAGTAAACCACAAAAACTGTCATGGTGAGTGGAAATCCACTTTACGTTACCGTGACCTTTGGCGGGATGTGAGGGGGAATTAAGCAGCGATTCCTCGTGGAGATTTACGAACGACTTGGGTAAATTAGGTGAGGACAGCTGATG
The DNA here is from genome assembly GCA_025802215.1 of Wirenia argentea. Classification (NCBI taxonomy): domain Eukaryota; kingdom Metazoa; phylum Mollusca; class Solenogastres; order Pholidoskepia; family Gymnomeniidae; genus Wirenia; species Wirenia argentea. The sequence goes on from WNLI01021239.1 coordinate 6,465, forward strand.
GAAATGTCAGGAGGAACGACGGCAGTAACACGCCGGTCACTTTCCTGGCATTGATCATTGAGATTTACTGATGCGATATTCAATTACTGTCGACAGGGGGTTGTGTGTGTGTGCTATCGACCCACGCAGACTTGTCTACGATAGTACGCCGACCCACGCTCACCCATGAGACTCCCGACATCATGCAATCTACGGCTGTACACGGCGTACGCTCCTCTACGGTGATCCTTGAGGGGCTTAATCAACGATGCTACAGCTATGGGACTGGGAGCTCTAATGTCAATCTGTGACGCCACACAGTTTGATCGTCTTATATATACCGGTATTTACTGTAAACTATTAGTCTAATGAAATATATAAAAGTCGTAGCTTTCTAAAAAGTCGTTATTTTTTTGTAGAGCAGAGTTGTCGCTACGACCCTATGATCATAATTATATTACTGACTGTGACTTTCATTAAATATTATACAGTAGTACAGTATATTATAATATGTGTACCAAGATTTTACATATTTATATTAGTGCACAGTAAATTCAGTAATTCGTAATTTCATTCAACTGTAATGCTTATTCAGTTCCATTACACACATCGTTTCCACTAGGTTCATAATTTTCTGAGGCAACGTTTTAGCCAAACTCAATTTTTTAAAGCCAAATTTACACACCTAATTAAATATACGGTAATAACACAATTTTTTCAACTATCAGATAACCTTTAGGCCTACTCAATTTGCAATTAATTGTACCATAGAGAAATGTATCTACACCTAATTAACATGATTAGCTATATTTCAAATGACATTCGTTAATTTTTTTAATGGTTTTCCACATAATATCGCTGCTAGTATCGCTTCTAATATCGCTGCTAATAAAGTTGCGAGTTGCGACTTTACTCTCATTTATACTTGTTGTTGTTTATACTTATTATACTTAGTTTTGCTATCACAACAATAGAAAGGGGCGATGGTACAGTGGTACAATACTGCTCTGATGTGCTCTGTTAATCTACTGGTCTCAGCTTCGAGCTTGTGTGTTTGGCTAACTTTGCAGTTTTTCTGATTTCTGTATTTCCTGTTATTCTTTGGGCATTGAGCAAGGCATTTATTATTTAGTACAGTATAACAACATTTGTCAATATAATTATACAGTAAAATAAAAATAAATAATAATTCCATATACACAAATCTCTTACGTTGCCATTAACCTTGCTATTATTTAGAAAGGTACGGGCCTACGGGGTACGCCATTAACACATAGATGACACTAATTTTAATAAGTCTTGTGACATTTTGCTTTTGCGTTAGACTACACTCTTACACGGAATATTCTACTGTATATCAGTTACCACGAATATTATATATATCAGTTTATCGCGTATACAGTTATGTAAAGAGTGTAATATCTAATATCACGCTGTAGTGTTTACTATGGCAACAGTGATGCGTGATTATTTAACCCATCTCCCGCACACAATAGCGCCTGTTAACCACCGAGACAGTTGAATGTCGATGGGAGCGGCATCGTGATTTATAACCGAGATATCTGAGAGTATCGGCAGATTTCCGTCATGTAATAGCTCGCGGAAATGGCGTGGCGTGGTTGTGTGGATTCACCAGATTGTGCCATTGTCCCGTGACGTACAGACGCAGACATACTATATCATGATTGTGCCATTGTCCATGATGTACAGGCTTAGACATACTATATCATGATAACAGTGACGTTCATCCTGTACACTGTGGACATGTGGTGATGATACAGGGTAAATGACAATGACATTTGATATATCTGCGATATATTGGATGTGATTGCAATGTCATACATATATGTGATAATATAATGTAATGACAATGTCCTAGCTATCAGTATTGTGTGTTATATATTGGATATGATGGCAGTCATATCAGTGATATGTGTGTGATATATTGGATCTGATAGCCATGTCCTAGCTGTAGGTGATAATTATGATGTGTCAGTGATATATTGGATATGATGGCAATGTCCTAACTATCAGTGAATCGGTGATATGTGTGTGATATATTGGATATCATGGCAATGTCCTAACTATCAGTGATATGTGTGTGATATATTGGATATAATGACAATGTCCTATGAGTGATATGTGTGTTATATTGGATCTGATACCCATGTCCTAGCAGCTGCTGTAGGTGATGTGCCAGTGATATATTGGATCTCTTGGCAGTGTCCTATCAGTGATATGTGTGTGATATATTGGATATGATGACAATGTCCTATCAGTGATAAGTGTGTGATATATTGGATATGATGACAATGTCCTATCAGTGATAAGTGTGTGATATATTGGATCTGATAGCAGTGTTCTATCAGTGATATGTGATAGCTATGATTGATAGCTATGTCCTATCAGTGCTATGTGACATTATATGCTTGTGATATATTTATTGCATATGACCGCAATGTCCCAAGTTCCTAATTTTCCATGATATATTGGATTTGATAGTCATGTCCTAACTAGTCGGGTATGTACCTGACGTGTCATGTTAAAAGCACTATCAAATTATCAATACATAAAATGACTGCACCAAGTCAACAGAAAAGCGGATTATCTGACATTTAATATGCCGAAGCACATTAATCTGACTTGCATATATAAAAGGTCAGACATATAATGCGTGTATGGCAGTTAGTGGTACAGGGGATGTACAATGTACATCGGTCACTCATGGACTCATCAGCTAACCTTCGTAATACAAACATTCATTTATTTATTCCTTCAATGTACACAATAAACATATACGAGACATAATATGGATTATAAGTATTGACAGTATAAATTTACATTATTATTCCGTAAAGTGGTAATGTCACCACTGCACTCCATAATCATCTATTTCTTCAATGTACACAATAATCATATATGAGACATCATATGGATTGTAAGTATTGACAGTATAAATTTACATTATTATTCCGTAAAGTGGAAATGTCACCACTGCACTCAATTCACCTTATCGGTTGACATCACAGTTGATTCACTCATAATGACATAATTGACATTGATCACATAATACCTCAGAGTATTTCAATAACGTACGCAAAACAATGTAGGCTACACTGCGGTAAATTTGATACAGCACTTGGCCTTGGGCAAGTGTATGTATAGCGAGGGGCTTCAATGAACTACAGTACTTGTATGTATGTATGTATGTATGTATGTATGTATTAATAGGTCGAATTTTCATTCGTTGTTTAGGCCAAAGATTGGCCCTTTACACAACTATGTTCTGCAAGTCTTTTGTTTGAGCGGAGATATTTTGCGAGGTTAGAGATTCTTAGTCGACCGATGTCAGCGGGTATAATTACTGGGAGTGTGAACTACTTACATTATGAACTAGAATTACGAAACACACTGTCACTTTATTCCACCTAAAGTACGTTCAACTGCCTACTGCTCAGTAATTCCACCTCTTTATTATTCCTTGCCTTACACAATGTCTCACAATAACACAGTCTAGCTGTGAAGATGTTCGCAGCCGCCAGCCATCATTATTCAGTCTATTTGACACAGTAAAAAGAATGTTTACGACAATGGATGTCATAAAAAATACATGGGACAGAGACATTCATTAATCCACATTACCATTTGTGCAGTGTTCGCGCTACCATTAGTTTTTTTCGACATTTGACTAAGAATTACCTAATGTGACTACAAAATTTTGAAATTGACGAAAGTTTTGACTACAAAAATTTAAAAGTGGGCTAAATAAATTGTGGCGTTGAAATTTGACACACTGACTTTTACCTACCCAAATACCTGATGAACGGAAGACTAACACATCTGAATTTGTGATTTGAACCACGAATTTCACAACAATGAACAAAATTACTTCACTGACGATGGAAGAACAAACGTCAAAACATTGATGGCCATATTTACAATCAAAACTGACGCAACCAAACACAGTGACAATGCAAATAAAGCACAGGGATGAGATGTGTGACTAAGGCTTGGTGATATTGTAAATCTTACTCCCTCAAACAGCATCAACCCGATGCTGCATCCTAACTAGGCTATGGGGGAGGCTAGGAGTGCCTCCTGCTCCTTTGGTGAGGTTATCACTCACCCCGCCACCCCTCGATGGTTTTAACGAGTTTTCCTTCTCGGTCACACACATGGATGAGACATGACAAATTAATTTTGTTATGCATAGTGCATACGTTACGATTAGCAATATAATTACTACTGATTTCTCATCTAAACTTCGATGCTTTGATCACGTCTTCCCTCTCACAAACATGACACGCCTCTGTCGCCTCATTCTGGGTGTAATCTAGGTACACGCTTCAAGAATAAATTAGATAACACTGTATTATTCATACTTACGTTCACGGCATGGCAGAGTAGCATGTTCTTGAAGAAATTGAAAGTCTGTTGGACATTACCAAACGGTGTTTCTGCAATATACGTACATAAAACATAGTTTATATTACTTTATATTATTATGTCAATTTTTAACAAAAATATCCGTAGATACGACAAGATTGTTGAAGTTTTGACAGTGATCAGTAGACCAAGTGAAATTTGTAAAATCTTGATATTTTGTCATAATTTTCTTGAATGAAAAAACGCAATCAACAATTAGAGCACTTGCTTGCGATAATTTGTATTTATCAGGCAGAGTTTTATGTAAATGTACGTAGAGTAATTTAGTATTCTTTTCAAGAATAAAATGTAAAATTCATCATGATTTAAGACAATAGTATCATGGTGTGTGTGTATATCCTACTTGAAAAAAACTATTGTGCATGTGCCGTACTAGGATTCTTGTACCAGGGCAAAATCAACCACTGGTGATATAAACAACCATGGACACGGGCAGCCGTGGTCTGCATTGTGTCATTATGACCACTAAAAATTATTTTTTATGGATATTGACTAAACTACGGGACGGGGGTAGCTCAGTCGGCTAAAACGTTGGACTATCATTCATTTGGGATCCAGGGTCGTGGGTTCGAATCTTAGACTGTGCGATCGGCGTTTTATATGAAAATTGTGATTTCTCTGTGTTCTGTGGGTGAGAGGCTGAGAACACATTTTCCTAGCCTCGGTTTACCAAGCCTTTAAAATTTGTACTGATCGTACATAAACACGTGTATAGGTCGGGAAGTAAAGCCGAGCATATAATTATTATAATTATACAAGCATATAATTATTAAATATTATAATTATACATTGTAAAGGGATCATAGTTCGTTCGATGCCTTGCTCACGTCTACCCTCGCACGGTCATGATG
>WNLI01021350.1:0-11737 GCA_025802215.1 Wirenia argentea
CTACAGAGTTTACAAAGTTCCATAACCCAGACCTATCTATTATATGGGTAATAAAACATAATATTGTTTAGTCACAAAAGAACTCCTTTCAGGTCGGCACCATATATACGCAGGATATGCATCCGATCCGCGTGTTGCTTTGACAAGTTGGGTAATCACATCACAATTAAGGTTTTAAAAACTTCGTCCCCACCGACATATGGTCGCAATTTTCTTATCCGGGGCACGCAATAAGGACCGTCTAATACCGTATAGAGTCGTATATATTCCGGTACGTCCGATACCCATATCCGAGTACTACCTGGTGATCGCCTCGCGATCCGCCACGTTGCCGCCAATTCACGGTCACGGTGGGCCATGGATTGTTTATTTTGCGATTATCGTCGCAGTAAAATACAAGTCATAAGCAAAATAACATTCATGCACATCTAATCCCCGCACACCAAAAGTGGCAGCACACACCACCCACCCACACCACTCATACCCATAGCATTCACACCATAGTTATTATCCGAACGTATAGGCCTACATCACCCATACCTCCACACCACCTACGCCTCACATACAACACACCCACCCGCCCACACCCATAGCACTCACATCCGCCCCATACATAGTTATTATCCGAACGTATAGGCCTATACTTTACATGTACATCCATACCCACGTCACACCGCCCATACGACCTATACCTCACACACCACTCATACCCCACACACCACCTATACCCCACACACCACCCACTAGGGGGTGCAACGATATTTTTTTTCAATATCGCTCATTCGCGACAGAACAGCAGACAGGGTTGCTTTGACAAGTTGAAACGCGTGAACATAGAGTTTACAAAGTTCCATGACCCAGACACACCATCAAAAATCACACCACCCGTGTTTATGTACGACCAGTACCAATTTTACAGGATTGCTACTTTAGAACGGTAAATTCGGGACCACTTTATTCCTATTTTTCTCATTATTTCGGTACTAAATATGTGCTGAATTTACTGAAAGGTGTACATAGCGTAAGATGACGGGATGTCGGGAGGAGACATGTAGGAACGGTATACGTAAAAGTAGGCACTGAGACACGGGCCTCACAGTAGCCATACATGCATGGGGCTCACAGTAGCCATATAGGTAGCCTGTAGATCTACATAGGCTACGAACGAAGAAACGAATGAACGAAGAAACGATGAATGAATGAACGAACCAGCCAGCCAACCAAAAACGAACCAACCAACCAACCACAATATAGGATATGATATATCTTTATGTTTTGTTCAAATTACGGTAGGCATATACTGTTATTATTTAGGAATGGGTATCATTATAACTATTTTTGGAGATCCTGTGCCATCCGTATCACACCCGTTTGTTCGAACGCATGTCATGTGATGGTATGTCCAATAACCCTGACGTGGAACCAGACTAAACGAATGTGAGGCTATGATCGAATTGCCAATCGAATGACACTGGGATGATCACTCAAATTATCATGTAAACGATCAATTGAATGATCAATCAAATGGTCAATGGAACCATGAATTGAACTACCAATTGAACGATGAATCGTACAATCAATGATCAACGATCTATCGAATAACAATCGAATGACCAATCGAATGATCAATCCATTTCTCGAATAATCAATCGATCAATTGATCAATTGAATGATCAACTGAATGGTCAATCGAGTCTAACAATCTCCTGAACGAGTACTTGAAGGATCAATTAAACAATCAATAAATCAATCCATGGATCAAACGATCATTCAATCAATCATGAATGAATGAATGATTGGACTTGACGTATGTTTAAGGTCCATGACAAAAATATTAAACAATACAGTAATAATAAAACATGGTTGCAATAATCAAACACACATTTGATCAATCAAATGATCAATTTATGGTTAATCAAATGATCAATCAAACGATCAATCAATCAATCAATCAATCAATCAATCAATCAATCAATCAATCGAATAATCAATTGTATGAATAATCAAATGATCAATCAAATGCCAATCGATTGATCACTCAATTACTCAATCGATCGATCAATCAATCAATCAATCAATCAATCAATCACAAATGACCAATCGAATGATCAATTGAATTCCATTGAATGCTCAATTGAATGACCAATCAAATGATCAATAGAACAATAAATGATCAGTCAAATTGCAAGATTTCAACGATGATACAACGGTCAATGGTGTGGACGTACCTACGGTACACGACGAAACTCATTGTGGGTATGGCATGACTATCCAATATTTGAAACATTCTTTTTTTATTTACGATGGATGCATATGGATGGTTGAAGCCATATATATCTACGGAGTGGAATCTAGTACTACATTATATTACTGCGTCGTCTTCGCGCGTCAATATACATAGTCTACACCGCGGAGCGCCGCGATACTGCGCAGGTAGAAGGAGGTGTAGACGTATATATACAACGGACGTACCTCTTTTGATTTCGCAGGTTGTTCCCGTATACTTCGAAGTGCAATGACATGCCTGTGTTGATTTCACTTCTTGAGCGCCGCGTAGGTACGCAAGTGGATAATGAGGCGTATATTGTATATCAAAATGAACTGACCTCTTTTGATTTCACACGTTGTTCCCGTATACTCCGGAGTGCAGTGGCACGCCTGCTTTGATTTGACTTGTTCATACACTCCGGAGCGCCGCGGTACTACACAAGTGGACAGTATTATTGTCAAACTGACCTCTTTTGATTTCACACGTTGTTCCCGTATACTCCGGGGTGCAGTGACATGCCTGTGATGACTTCACACATTGGCCGTCGTTCAGACATTTCTTGCACTTCTGGAGTTGTTCTGAAATAAACAATATAGTGGTTAAAGGAGTACTCCAGGCAAATAGTATCTTTTGAGGGATGATAGGGATGGTATTGAAGGTCAAATTAAGTCTACAGTACATGCTAAGACAGTATCTTAACCCTACCGCTAGTATGTAGTAGGACAATCTCTGGTTAAGGAGAGCATCTCACGCTAAGAAGAGCATCAGCGTGAGATGCTCTCCTTAAGCAGGGGTTGTCCACCTACATACTAGGGGTAGGGTTTTATACTGTCCTAGCATGTAGGCTTAATTTGACCTTCAATACCATCCCTATCATCCGTCAAAAGATACTATTTGCCTAGAGTATACCTTTAAGATAATCTTGGAGAATTTCCATCTTCGATACGGTACTGATGGCCGGCAGCTGGCGAACACCGTCATAAATTACGCACTGCACGTTAAGATTTTTCTGACGGTCTTCGTGCTCTTTTGACTTGGACACTTTCAGAAAACGAAACGTCACACAACAAGCAAATACACGCAAATTGACGTGAGTAGAAATCAACCAATCGCATTGCAGCTATAGATTAACATTCACGGACAGCAGAGTGTGATTTTAAAGTCTGTGGCTGTCAATCTTCGAAGCTGGGGAATCCATTTCGGGGCATGCGCAGAGCGATTGATCTATCTTTAACGGCGAAGATGACCATCCACAGATTTCTAAACCACTCCAATATCCACAAGCCCATGTAAATGGTTGGGGCAGATATGTTACATAACTTTGTGTTCGGTCCGTTCCATTACCCCGCATGAAAGTATTCGCTAATAGGATAAAGTAAAAAAAAAAACCGCTGAATATTGTTAGAGAATAATGATTCGACCCACGTTTTTTTTTTGTTTATAACAATGCGTTGTAACTATGTGCAAAGCTTCCAGTTAGTATTAGAGAGACAGCATGTTGTCATGTCACGTAGGTTTTACACGTTACGGTCTACGGTTCAGGTCAACTGAACAAGAAACGATAGGACATCTGAATGTGCATCGGCTGTGTCCTATCCGTATGATGAGGCGACTAGTAAAATCTATCAATACATTTAGGAACGATATAACCACCACACACCATTAGTAAGAAAAAAAATTAGGACCGACCGATGTATGTAGCCGCACATTAATTTTGTACGTGACTGTCGTCTGGTCCATTGTTATCCGATTTTCGTTATCAATTTTCTGATCCGATGCGGCGTCCAGTAAAATCTATCATTTCATTTCATTTCATAGATTTTATTAGGCGACTTGCGCCAATTAAATATTATATATAATATATAAACACATCACATCTTTCAATACACATTAGCATAATATAACATTACCCTTATAATTATTTTGCATTCCATAATGGCGGCAAAGGTACGTTGTTTATTGTATACCTTCAGACTTAATATACTATACTATTTTGATGGAATATTATATGTCGAAAAATTGAATATATATAATTATACAGTATGTATATAATAATATTAAACATTAAACATTTGCACCAAATAATTTTATAACTTAAAATGGTCAATATTAAATATTAAATTAAATAAATTCATCCGGTATAATGTTATCACAAATACACAAAATACAATAGGCTATATATTTATTTACAGTACCCAGTTGGAGAAACCTTAAGTATTTCGATGACCGCCGGCCATCTTCCTCAGAAGTGAGGTCCCAGTTCATAGCGTAGTGATACATGATCCTGATCAGATTGTATTATCTTACACATATTGCACAATAAAATACAATAATCGCGTTTATAATTACCCTAATTATGATAATTGAGAAAGAACATGTATGGACTCACCATTAATATTAAGGCTACGGGTATCAAGTACAAGAGTATAATATTTATCTACCGACCGAGATCTAGTTCCAATTACAACAATACGATATATATAGCGAGCCAATACGATATACAGAGTGAGTCACCAGAATGCCTCCAGCAGTCCAGCATATGGGCCACTTTGGTAAATCGTAAATACATAATATATCATACATGGATGTAAAATAATATAAACATAAGACATATTTTAGTATTATCTAGTGACCTAGAATAAACATAATATGGTAAATGAGATCTATTGCGGATGACATTTAACTGGAGGATCGAGGAAAAATAGTTTAAGTTACAAAACTCAATGTAGCATTACCTCCCTTTGCACTCAGCACATTTTCTGCAAAAATAGATTGAAATCAGGCTTTACTAGGCTTGAACTGTGTAGGTTAGGATGGTGAACCCATTGACAGGTTTTTTGTATATACATTTACGCATGTCAGAATTTATCTATAATGAATCATAATATTATCAATGTGATTTCTGCGATTTCATCGTATGCTCCTATACTGGCAACATTCTTGTGTCTCACCCTGTACTTACAACAAAATATATACGTTACACATTAGTTTGTTGAGACGATAACTGCTTAATCAGCAATGATCGTTTCTCCATAATTGAATATATACACTTCGCCAATGCTTTAATAGTATTTTTATTATCCGAGGTTATTAAATTTATAAACTTTTGTACATTTGGTCTATTTGTATAATATGGTTTAATGTATAAGATACGAATATCTCTAAAGCTAGAACAGACTAGTATGGTATGGTACTCGTCTTCTATATCACGTGAGCATAGTGGACATATCCTCTCAGCCATGAGCAAATCTACACCTGTCCATCTGCCTTTTTCAACCATTAAGTCATGTGATGACATACGTAATCTACTTAAGGCGATTCTATGTTTAGCTACAGTAAGTATAGATATATACCCTTCAAAAAGAATATCATCTTTGATATGTTTATATAGGAGCGCTCTGCTGGAGCTATCAATTCTACTTCTCCATTCTTGTTTATATATGTCAGTTAATCTGTCGTTTACATTTCTTATCACAGCTGCACCACTAGTGACGCCACCAACCCAGTAATGACCTAGACCGTTAGTTTCCAATAGTAATTTAAGTTTTGTCACCCATGTGCTGCAGTTAGGTTTTTCGATTGCCAGGTTACATAGTTCGTTATATAGCTGCTTAACATATTTGTTTTCGCTGAGTAACAGTATTTTTGTCCAGTATTTTACAGCACTGACTTTTGCCTTAATATCTAATGGGAAAGTGCCAGTTTCACCATACACGAAATCATTATTTGTTGTTTCCCGAACTCCTAGACATCTCTTAAGGAACTTCGTCCTGACGGTATTACATTGTCCAGTAAAACTTGTTCCCCAGACATCACTGCAATATAACAAAATTGGTTCGACCATCTTACTGAAGAGTTCCATTTTTAATTTACAATCTACTCCCTTGAAATTATTAGTGATGTTGTTGTTTAAACTGAATGTAGCTTTAAGAGCTTGTTGGGAAAGCACCGATTGAACTTCTGCCAAGCTACCCCCACTTGTCAATACTACTCCAAGATATTTATATTTACTAACAATTTCTAAATCGTTTCCTTTATAGTCCCACCTATGCTGACCTAATTGCCCCCCTTTTCGGAATACCATAACTTTTGTTTTATCCTCATTTACTACTAGGTCCCACGCAGTACAGTATATGGCCAGCCGATCTAACAGCCTCTGTAAACCGTCGGGTGTGTGTGACAACAATACAGTGTCATCTGCATACATTAAGCATGCAATACGTGTACCATTTCCAAGTTGTATGCCATCGCCATCTCTAGTTAAATACTCGTGCATGTCGTTAACATAAAACGTAAACAGCGTTGAGGATAGACTATCGCCCTGGCGCAGGCCTATTTTGCATTTGAAATATTCCGAGTATTGAGACTTGTGCCATACATTCGACTGGATATCATTGTACATACCTTTTAGCATATTTATAAAATTTGTACTTATTTTGCTATACTTCAGCTTTAACCATAATTTATTTCGATTGATAAGGTCATATGCTTTTTTAAAGTCAATATAAACACAGTATAATTTCTTTCTTTTTCCTAACGACATTTGGATGACGGAAAGTAATGAAAAGATGGCGTCTCTTGTTCCAGACTGCTTTCGAAAGCCAAATTGTGATTCATTAAATACATAATTACTTTCAGCCCAATGTGTGAGTCTGTTATTACTAATTGAACTGAGTATTTTTGGTATAGAATTGAGTAAGCTAATGCCTCGTAAGTCCCCTGGGTCTAGGATGATTGGCTTTTTCGGTATAGGAATAATAACGCCATTTTTCCATTTTTCTGGAAATATACCTGAACAGAATATGACGTTAAAAAATTCGCACAAGAAAGGTACCAATACACATTTACCTTCTATCAATAATTCGTTAAGAACTTCATCGTCGCCTGGTGCCTTTCCGCGCTTAGTCCTATCGATAGCACTTTCTACTTCATCGTGCGTAATGTAAGCATCCAAAAATTCGTTTTCGATTATTTCCTCACCTACCTCTTCTCTGTACATTCTAACAATTTCATTTTCATTTTCGTTAGCTTGCATTACAGGGTTCATTAGCGTTGCAAAATAGTTATACAGGTCGAAACTTGGTATATCTATCTTTGTATTGTTAGAATTCCTCTTCAGAAAGGACCAGAATTGTTTTTGGTCTGTTTTACTAAGTTCCAACAATTTCTTCCCCTGTTGCTTTTCAAAATTATATAGCTTGGTTCGACAAATATTTTTATAATCGTTTCTAGACCTAATAAACTCTGCATTATTATACTCGTTATTATTTAGCATATATCGTTTACGACACATTAAAAATTTGTTTTTACTAGTGATACAATCGCTATCGTACCACTCTTTGCGCTTCTTGGGACTGCTATAGCGCTTGTTACTAGGCTGAGCGCGGAAACATTCAGAAGAACAGTGTAGATACAAAAGCATCTGCAGTCAAATTGACATTACCTTGGGACGGGTTTTCTCTCTCTAAATCTGTTATTAATTCGGTAAAATTTCCAAGACAAGTATCGGATTTTAGTTTACTAATGTAACTGTCTTTTTTATTATTCGACCATTTATAGGCACATCTTTTTAAACCGTTCTCCTTAGTCATACAGTTTAAATCATTTCGATTGCACTTTATTGTTAATTTGATTATCGCGTGGATAGAAAGAGCAGACCCATTGTATACAGCAAAATTATCAAATATAGGAAACATATCAACGTTAGACAGAAAATAATCTACAGTACTTTTGCCGCCATTATGGGTGTAGCACGTGATTGCTCCTATTCCCTTATCGTCTCCTACTCGCCCATTAATTATACGTATACCTGTTTCTTTGCATATATCTAGTAGTCTAGTTCCATACAAATTCGCTGTTTTATCTAAATTGGCACGTGACAAATCAGGTAGTTCATTTGTATTTTGATAATCAACTGGTAAAGGCAAATACGTATGGTTGTTATAAATGTTTTCGTGGTCAATATCATCGAAATCTATAAAATCGGGCTTTTCTGCTGTTCTTGCGTTAAAGTCGCCTGTTATTACAACATACCCCCGCTCATAGTTGATTCCAAGGTTTAGCGCGCTTATATCTTTTACAATATTTTCAAATATATTTCTATTCGAGTCGCTGTATGGAGAATTTGTTGGAGCAATATACACCAGACACAGATATATATCTCTCTCTAAATGCAGAAATTTTTTACATAGCTTCAGCCATATTATTTCTTCGCTTTTCGATATCAACGTAATCCCTTGAGCTAATGTTTCTTTGTACAGTACTACTATCCCTCCGCTATCGCGGATAGCGTTAACATGGCGAAGTCTGGGTACACTTACTACTATATATCCTGGAAATAGTATATCCCAATCACGTGATATCCATGCCTCTACTAAACAGACAACATCTAACGACTTTATAGTTTTAATAGTCTCATCTGTTTTAATTTTCCAATTAAAGCCGCCGTCAATGTTCCATGTACCTATCGTGATTGTATCTGCTTGTACCCCACCTGTACTAGGGTTGGATGCTGGTATTGTGTTTGGGCAGTCAGTTAATCATTGCGTAGACTCAGACTGGGTTGCGTCCATGTCTATCGTACCAGGGACATTAGCCTGTTCATGTGAGTTACTTTGGGAGGGGACATTTGTTTGAGCGGATACCCTGGTTTCAAGCGGAACCGTCGTTAGTCCAACATTCTGACCACGATCGCGATTGCGTGGCTCAGGCTCAACGAACGTGCGCGGATCGATGCCGACTTTTTGTAGATCGCTAGGTGTGTCAACCTGAATTGTTCGTTTAACGTGTGACCTGGGATCATATACCTCGCATTTGATCGACCCGTACTGCGTATAACAGTATTTAACCTTGGCTGATTTTCGGCACATATAAAACAAACGCGCTCGACGACTTGTCAGATGCTCGCCTATACTAACGTTATAATGTGTATCTGTGTAGCCTAACTTTCCCCTGTTTTCCATAACATCGGAGTGCCAGTTGCGGGACATGAAGCGGACGAGAATGGCCCTCGGGTCGCCATCGCGAGGTCGTGGACCGTTTCTGTGTAATACCGAGATGTCATTGTATCTAATTGGTAACCCCATCAGATAGAACATGTATAACACATTGTCGTATAGACTCGCCCGCGTTTCGTTTTGGTCTTCGAACAGATTAGTTATTCGTACTGTCTCACTACGAGTATATTGCTCGAGTTTATCAAATCGGTCAATGTCGTTAACGGGTGTGGCGCTAGTTGGTGGGGACGATGTGTTGTTTGTGGAGACAATATTTGTTTGTACAGCAGGTGTGGAGTTGGTTGTCGGGATCATGGTCTCAGTAGCACGCTGTTCCTCCAGTTTCTGTAGACGGATCGCAAGGTCCGATAGCGTTTCGTTGTGTTCGTGGTTGAAACTCTCGAGGTCACTGATACGTCGCGTTACATCACCGAAAGCTCGCTTAGAGTCGGCTTCTAACTGTTCAGTGAAATCTTCCAGCTGGCGAAGCTGGGCAACCGTAGACCGCAAGCACGCATCGAGCCTCTCCATCGTGTCAGCCACCTTTTGTTGCTGCGTTCGTACCGTTGACAACGTTCCCATGATGATCGATACATCAGTTTTTATGGAGAGTACGGAAGTAAACTTTTCATTGAGGGCACGAAGAGCTGCCAATACATCACTTTGGAATGCGATAGTCTCCAGGGAGTTGTATTCGCGAGTGAAAACATCGTCTGTGCTAGTTGGTGATATTGTATCGATTGTTTGCCGTATGCGGTTTAGGGCGTGACTTGTGGGGGATATGACAGTTCCTTGAGAGGCTGGTGTTGTTATTGTGTTAGCTTGGGAAGAGCTCGTATGTGGTGTTAGGGACGTATGACCAGTGTCAATGGGTTCATATATACGATCTTTCTTGGCAGTGCGGTTTGAGGACTCGCCACTCGAATTTCTGTCCTTTCGCTTGGCGGTTTCAATAGTCTGTGTGGCATGGGACGAGTCGTGTGTATTGTTTTTCGGCGGGTCATTTAGATGTGGTGTGTCATTTGCGTGTGCTTGTGATGGGGGAATTGTGGGTATTTGGGATGAGGCATTGGGTACTACTTGGGGAGTGTCATTTTGTGTTAATGGGTGAGGTGTGGTGGTAGTAACGTTGGACTGTTCCATGGCAACTAGTTGTGGCGTTTCATTTGTATTTATGTCTGTTTTTTCACAAATTGCTACCTTGGGTATACTTTTAGAGGCGTTTTGGATTATCTCGTTTAACTTGTTTTTAGCTTTAGTGGTCGCTTTATTTGCTCTCTTTCCCTTAGCTTTTGGTTTTGGCGGCTGTTTTGGGTCCACATTGGCATTAGTGTTTGTTTGGGATTTAGGTTGTGGTTGTGTGTTAGGTTGAGATTGAGTTGGGTTTTGTGGGGATTTTGTGTCTTTTTTGGGCTTATGGCGCGCATCTTTTACTTCGGTTGCTTCAGCCATGGTAATGTGGTAAAAGTGGTAGGTCCCTATACGTATGTCGTCGTGGGGAAAGTGACGGCACTGCAAGTTCAGGGTTTGTTTACAAAATATTTAGGTCATGTCCTTAACTCGCCAATATATTATAGCGACAATGGGCGGTATAATATTGTCGATGTGATTGAGTTACGACAAAACGTGAGTAAGTGAGTGAGTCTATCAACTGATCGTCTGAACATATATTGAAAAGACAACGAAGGTTTTGAGTCACGCTGCCAATACCCATTACCAA
Organism: Wirenia argentea; assembly: GCA_025802215.1. Lineage (NCBI taxonomy): Eukaryota > Metazoa > Mollusca > Solenogastres > Pholidoskepia > Gymnomeniidae > Wirenia > Wirenia argentea. The sequence goes on from WNLI01021350.1 coordinate 10,985, forward strand.
AACCTGAAACTATGTAAAAGACTGATGTTCAGTTTGTAAAAGCTGTCCCAGCAGAGTTTTGTAACAGCTCGCGATATGTGTTACAACAGTCGCCAACTAAACAAACATCTGTGACTGCAATGCGATTTTAGCTATTTAAGGCGCCTAATATTGAATATGGCGGCCATCTTTGATTTTGGCGGCCATATTGGATTGTCCAAGGATCGAATCTTGTGATTCTTCACTTTCTCAAAACCACCAAAATTATGAATTAGACTACTTCAATAACAAGGTTACCTGGGCTGGGAACCCGACCAGTAATATGTAAGTATGTGGTGTACGCTAGCTACATTGTGGTATCTTACCTTTAAAAATTGGGCAAACTTTCCATACACCAAGGCCACCGATGTTCAACCATTGTCCCAGAGACAGTTCCATAAAATACATGGGGATGCCGGCTATCACTATAGTCATTGCGTAGGGGATTAGGAAAGCGCCTGAAACGTAAAAATCAATCAATCAATCAATCAATCCATCACTCAATCAAAGATCGATGAATCAGATTATACTTTCATGAGTACAGTACATTGGGATACCGGTTATCACTATCATGGTCATTGTGTGGGGGATTAGAAAGGCGCCTGAAATATTATGAAATACGTTAGTTATGTAGTCGATCAATCAATTAGTCAATCAATCAATCCATCGATTTATGAATCAGATATACTTTCATGAATACAGTACATTGAGAATCCCAGCGATGACTATATGGTC